>CAUYQZ010044352.1:0-85631 GCA_963574685.1 Cercopithecus neglectus | reverse complement strand
TGATTGTATTGGGAGTTATACCTGATGTAAATGACGAGTTGATGCGTGCTAACGAGTTGATGGGTGCAGCATGCCAACATGGCACAAGTATACATATGTAACCAACCTGCAGGTTATGCACATGTACCCTAGAACTTAAAGTATAATAAAAAAAAGAGTGTTAGGAAACTGCTCAATATAAAGAGCAGTGTAACTCTGTGAGATGAACTCACATATCAGAAAGAAGTTACTCAGAAGGGTTCTTTCTAGTTTATATCTGAGGATATTTCCTTTGTCACTCTTGGCTTTATTGCAATCCAAAATATCCCTTCTCAGATTCCAAAAAATACAGTGTGACCAAACTGTTCCATGAAAAGTATCATGTAACTCTGTACGATGAATTCACAAAGTACAAAGAAGTTTTTCAGAAAGCTTCTTTCTAGTTTTTGCCTGAGGACATTTCCTTTGTCACCCTAAGATTGAATGTTCTCCGAAATATCTCATTGCAGATTCCAAGAAAACAGTGCTAGCAAACTGCTTAATGAAAAGAACAGTGTACCTTTGTGAGTTCAATTCACACATCACAAAGCAGTCTCTTAGAAAACTTATTTTTGGTTTTTATCTGAGGATATTTCCTTTGTCACCATAGACTTCAGTGTGCTCCCAAATATCACTTTGCAGATTCCACAAACACAGTGTTAGCAAACTGCTCCTTAAAAACAAAGGTGTAACTTTGTGAGATGAATTTACACATTATTAAGAAGTTTCTCAGAACCCTTCTTTCTAGTTTTTATGTGCGGTTATTTCCTTTGTCAATATAGGCTTCCATGTCATCCAAAATAGACCTTCTCAGTTTCCCCAAAAGCTTTAATACCGAACTGCTCCTTGTAAAGAAAGGTGTAACTCTGTGAGATGAATTCACAAATCACAAAGCAGTTTCTCAGGAGGCTTCTTTCTAGTTTCTATCTGAGGATATTTCCTTTGTCACCATGAGCTTCAATACACTCCAAAATATCTCATTGCAGAGTCCAAAAAAGCAGTGTTAGTGTACTCTTCAATGAAAAGAACAGTGTACTCTGTGAGTTCAATTCACACTTTGCCAAACGGTCTAAAAGAAAGCATATTTTTTGTTTTTTTCTGGGGATATTTTCATTGTCACTTTTGTCTTCATTGTGCTCCCAAATGTCCTGTTGCAGATCCCATGTAACGAGTGTTATCAGACTGCTCAATGAAAAGAGTGATGTAACTCTGTGAGATGAATTCACACATCACAAGGAACTTTCTCAGAATGATCCTTTCTAGTTTTTATCTGAAATATGTTTCTAGTTATTGTCTGAGGATATTTCCTTTGTCACCATAAGCTTCAATGCCCTCTGAAATATCCTACTGCAGATTCCATGAAAACAGTGTTAGGAAACTCCTCCTTGAAAGAAACGTGTAGTTCTGTGAGATGAATTCAAACAACACAAAGAACTTTCTCAGAAAGCTTCTCTCTAGATTTTTTCTGAGAATATTTCCTTTTTCACTACAGGCATGAAGGTGTTTGCAAATATCCCTTTGCAGTTTCCACAAAAACAGTGATAACAAATGCTAAATGAAAAGAAAGACATTACTCTGAGATGAATTGACACATCAAAAAGTAGTTTCTCAGAAAATTTCTATTTAATATCTGAGGATATTACCTTTTTCACTATAGGCCTCAGTGAACTCCCAAATATCAATTTGCAGGATCCAAGAAAACAGTGTTAGCACTACTCCTTGAAAAGAAAGGTGCAACTCTGTGAGTCAAATTCACACATCACAAAGAAGTTTTTTCAAGAACTTCTTTCTACTTTTTATCTGATGATAATTCCTTCGTCATCATAGGCTTCAATGTGATCCAAAATGTCCCTTCTCAGATTCTCCAAAAATGGTGCTACCCAATTGATCAATGAGTAGAATTGTGTAACACTGTGAGGTGAATTAGCACATCACAAAGCAGTTTTTGAGAAAGTTTATTGTTGGTTTTTATCTGAGGATATTTCCTTTGTGAACATAGGCTTCAATGTGCTGCCAAAAATCCCTTTTCAGATTCCATGAAAAGAGTGTGAGCAAACAGCTCGTTGAAAAGAAGAGTGTAACACTGTAAAATGAATTCACACATCACCAAACAGTTTCTCAGAAAGTTTCTTCCTAGTTTTTAATCTCAGGATATTTCCTTTTCTACTATAGACCTTAATACGCTCCCAAATATCCCTTTGCAGATTAAATGAAAACAGTGTTAGCAAACTACCACATGAAAAGAAAGGTGTAAATCTGTAAGATGAATTCATACATCGCAAAGAACTTTCTCAGAAAGCTTCTTTCTAGTTTTTATCTGAGCATATTTCTTTAGTGACCTTGGACTTCAATGCAATCCAAAATATCCCTTCTCAGATTCCCCAAAAACAGTGCTACCAAACTGTTCAATTAAAAGGATGGTGTAACTCTGTGAGATGAACTCAGACATCACAAAGCAGTTTTTCAGAAAGATTCTTTCTAGTTTTTATCTGAGGATGTTTACTTTTCACTGTAGGCCTCAATGCGCTCAAAAATATCCCTTTGCAGATTCCAGGTATACTGTGTTTGCAAACTGCTCCATGAAAATAAAGGTATAACTGTGGGATGAATTAACACATCAGAAAGTACTTTCTCAGAAAGCTTCTTTCTAGTTTTTATATGAGAATATTTCCTTTGTCACCACAAGCTTCAATGAGCTCCGAAGTATCCCATTGCAGCTACCAAGAAAAGAGTGTTCGGAACTACTCAATGAAAAGAACAATGAAACTCTGTGAGGAGAATTCACACATCACAACACGGTTTCTCAGAAAGCTTCTGTCTGGTTTTTATCTGAGGATATTTCCTTTTTTACCTTAGGCCTCAATGTGCTCCCAAATATCCCTTTGCAGAACCCAGTTAAGCAGTGTTATCAAACTTCTCTATGAAAATAAAGGTGTAACTCTTTGAGATGAATTAATACATCAGAAAGAACTTTTTCAGAAACCTTCTTTCTAGTTTTTACCTGAGGATATTTCCTTTGTCACCATAGGCTTCAATGTGATCCAACATATTTCTTCTCAGATTACCCAAAAACAGTGCTACCAAACTGATCCAGGAAAAGGATCGTGTAACCCTGTTAGATGAATTAACACATCACAAATTGGTTTCTCGAAAACTTTTTTCTAGTTTTTATATGATGGCATTTCCGTTGTCACCAGAAGTTTCAATGCACTGCAAAATATCCCAATGAAGATTCCAAGAAAACTGTGTTATCAAACTGCTCAATGAAATCAACAGCGTAACTCTATGAGACTGATTCACTCATCACAAAGAAGTTCTCAGAAAACTTCTTTTTGGTTTTTTATCCGAGAATATTTCATCTATCTTCATAGGCTTCAATGTGCTCCCAAATATCCTACTGCAGATTCCATGAAAGCAGTGTTAGTAAACTTTGCAATGAAAAGAACATTGTAACTCTGTGTGATGAATTCACACATCACAAAGCAGTTTCTCAGAATGCTTCTTTCTAGTTTTTATCTGAAGATATTTCCTTTTTCACTATAGGCCTCAAAGTGCAACAAAATATCCCTTTTCAGATTCCATGAAAAGAGTGTTAGCAAACTGCTCCATGAAAAGAAAGGTGTAACTCTGTGGGATGAATTCACACATCACAAAGAAGTTTCGCAGACAGCTACTTTCTAGTTTTTATCTGAGGATATTTCCTTTGTCACCATCGGCTTCAATGAGATCCAAAATATCCCTTCTCAGATTCAACAAAAACAGTGCTACCAATTTGCTCCATGAAAGTAATCATGTAACATTGTGAGATGAATTAACACATCAGAAAGCGGATTCTCAGAAAGCTTCTTTCTCTTTTTTATATGAGGATATATCCTATGTCACCATAAGCTGCCATGTGCTCCACACTATCAGATTGCAGATTCCAAGACAACAGTGTAAGCAAATTGCTTGATGCAAAGGACAGTGTAACTCTGTGAGCTGAATTCACACATCACAAAGCAGTTTCTCTGAAATCTTCTTTCTAGTTTTTATCTGAGGATATTTCTGTTTTCACCATTGGCCTCAATGCACTCCCGAATATCCCTTTACAAAATCCATGAAAACAATATTAGCAAACTCCTCCATTTAAAGAATCGTGTAACTCTGTGAGATGAATTCCCACAAAACAAAGAAGGTTCTCAGAAAGCTTCTTTCTGGTATTTGTCTGAGGATATTTCCTTTGTTAACTTAGGCTTCAATACAATCCAAAATATGCTTTCTCAGATTCCCCAAAAACAGTGATAACAAACTGCTCCATGGAATTAATCTTGTAACTCTGTGAGATCAACTAACTCATCATAAAAACGTTTTTCAAAAGCCTTCTTTCTTGTTTTTATATAAGGATATTTCCTTTTTCACCATAGGCTTCAATGAGTTCCCAAATACCCCTTCTCAGACAGCACCAAAACTGTGATGCCAAATGCTCCCTCATCAGAATCATTTAGCTCTATGAGACGAATGCACACATCACAAAGGAGTTTCTCAGAAATCTTCTCTCCAGTTTTTACCTGAAGATATTTCCTTTTTCACCTTTAGACTCTTTGCACTACCGAATATCCCTTTGCAGATTTAACAAACACAGTGTTACCAAACTGCTGAATAAAAAGAAATGTGTAAGTCTGTAAGATTAATTCACCCAGCACAAAGGAGTTTCTCAGAAAGCTTCTTTCTAGTTCAAATCTGAGGATATTTCCTTTTTCAACATAGTCTTCCATGTGCTCCCAAATATCTCCTCTCAGATACCACAAAAACAGTGGTGCCAAAGTTTTCAATCAAAGAAAAGGTTAAACTCTTTCAGATGAATACATACATCACAAAACCGTTTCTGGAAAAATTTCTCTTCAGTTATTATCTGAAGTTATTTCCGTTTTCACTGTATGCTGCAAGGAGCTCCCAAATACCCCATTGCAGAATCCATAAAAACAGTGCTAGCAAACTGCTCCATGAAAAGAAACAAGCTTCTTTCTAGTTTTTATCTGAGGATATTTCCTTTGTCACTATAGGGTTCAGTGTGCTCCAAAATATCCTATTGCAATTTGCATGAAAACATTGTTAAAAAACTGCTCAATGAAAAGAACAGTGTAAATCTGTGGGATGAATTCACACATCACAAAGCAGTTTCTCAGAGAGCTTCTTTCTGTTTTTCATCTGAGGAGATTTCCTTTTTCACCACAGGCTTCAATGTTGTCCCAAATATCCCTTTGCAGATTCCATGAAAACAGTGTTAGGAAACTGCTTCATGAAAAGAAAGGTGTAACTCTGTGATATTAATTCACACATCCCAAAGAATTTTCTCAGACAACTTCTTTCTAGGTTTTATCTGAGGATATTTCCTTTGTCACTATAGGCTTCAATGTGATCCAAAATATCCCCTCTCAGAATCCCCAAAAACAGTGCTATCAAACTGCTCCATGGAAAGAATTGTGTAACTCTGTGAGATGAATTAACACGTAACAAAGCAGTTTCTCAGAAGGCTTCTTTCTAATTTTTATATGAAGACATTTCCGTTTCCAACATAGTCTTCAATGGGCCCCCAAATATCCCTTCTCAGACACCACATAAAGAGTGATGCCAAAGTGTTCCCTCAACAGAAACGTTTACCTCTATGATATGAATGCACACTTCACAAAAGAGTTTCTCAGAAAGCTTCTCTCAAGTTTTTACCTGAAGGCAGTTCCTTTTTTACCTTTAGACTCTAGGCAATCTTGAATATCCCTTTGCAGATTTGATAAAAAGAGTGTTACCAAACTGCTCAAAGAAAAGAAAGGTGTAACTCTGTGAGATGAATTCACACATCACAAAGAACATTCTCAAAAAGCTTCTTTCTAGTTTTCTTCTGAGGGTATTTCCTTTGTCAACACAGGCTTCAATGGATTCCAAAATATGCCTTCTCAGATTCGCCAAAAAGAGTGCTACCAAATGATCCATAAAAAGATCGTGTAACACTGTGAGATGAATTAACACATCACAAAGCGTTTTCTCAGAATGCTTCTGTCTCTTTTTTATCTTAGGATATTTCCATCCAAAATATCCCTCCTCAGATTCCCCAAAAATAGTGCTACCAAACTGCTCCATGAAAACAGTGGTGTAACTCTGTGAGAGGAATTCACACATCAAAAAGTTGTTTCTAAGAAAGCTTCTCTCTAGTTTTTATCTGAAGATATTTCCTTTGACATCCTAGGCTTCAATGTGCTCCCAAGTACCCTATTACAGATTCTACAAAACCAGTTTTATCAGACTGCTGAATGAAAACAACCATGTAATTCTATGAGATGAATTCACACATCCAAAAACAGTGTATTAGAAACCTTCTTTCTAGTTTTTATTTGAGGATAATAAATTTTTCACCATAGACCTCAAAGCACTCCCAATCATCCCTTTGCAGATGCCATGAAAACAGAGTTAAAAAACTGCTCAATGAAAAGTGTGGTGTAACTCTGTGAGATGAATTCACACATCACAAAGAACTTTCTCAGAAAGCTTCTTTCTAGTTTTTATCTGAGGATATTTCCTGTGTCACTGTAGGTTTCAATGTGATCCAAAATATCCCTTCTCAGATTCCAGAAAAACAGTGCTACCAAACTGATCCACGAAAAGAATCATGTAACTCTGAGAGATGAATTGACACATCAGAAATCAGTTTATCTGAAAACTTCATTCTCTTTTTTATCTGAAGATATTTGCTTTTTCATTACAGGTCTCAATGCTCTCCCAAATATACTTTTGCAGATTCCATGGAAACAGTGTTAGCAAACTGCTCCATGAAAAGAATGGTGTACCTCTCTGAGATGAAATGACACATCACAAATAACTTTCTCAGAAAGCTTCTTTCAAGTTTTTATCTGTGGATTTTCCCTTTGACACCATAGGCTTCAATGCCATTCAAAATATCCCCCTCAGATTCCCCAAAAACAGTGCTACCAATGTGCTCTATGAAAACAGTGATGGTACTCAGTGAGTACAAAGCTGTATCTCAAAAAGCTTCCTTCCAGTTGTTTTCTGAGGATATTTCCTTTTTCACCATATTCCTCAATGCCCTCCCATATATCCCATTGAAGATTAAATGAAAAAAGTGTTACTAAACTTCTCAATGAAAAAAATGGTGTAACTCTGTGAGATGAATTTACATATCACAAAGCAGTTTCTCAGAAAGTTTCTTTCTAGTATTTATCTGAGGATATTTCCTTTTTCAATATAGGCCTCAATGAGCTCCCAAATATCCCTTTGCAGATCCCATGAAAGCTGTGTAACCAAACTACTCAATGAAAAGAACGATGTACCTCTCTGAGATGAAATGACATTTCACAAAGAACTTTCTCAGAAAGTTTCTTTCTAGTTTTTATCTGTGGATTTTTCCTTTGTCACCGTAGGCTTCAATACCATCCAAAATATCCCTTCTCAGATTCCCCAAAAACAATACTACCAATCTGATTCATGAAAAGAATCATGTAACTCTGTGAGATGAATTAACACAGCTCAAAGTGGTTTCTCAGAAAGCTTCTTTCTAGTTTTTGTCTGAGGATATTTCCTTTGTCACCATAAGCTTCATTATGCTACGAAATATCCCATTGCAGATTCCAAGAAAACAGTGATAGCAACTGTTAATGCAAAGAACAGTGTAAATCGGTGAGATGAATTCACACATCACAAAGGAGTTTGTCAGAAAGCATACTTTTGGTTTTTATATGAGGATGTTTCCTTTATCTCCTTAGTCTTCAATGTGCTCCCAAATACAACATTGCAAATTCTACGAAAACCATGTTATCAAACTGCTCAATGGAGAGAATGGTATTACTCTGTGAGATGAATTCAAAAGTCACAAAGCAGTTTCTCAGAAACCTTCTTTCTAGTTTTTATATGAGGATATTTCCCTTTTCACTGTATGCCTCAATGTGCTCTCAAATATCCCTTGGCAGATTCCACAAAAACAGTCTTAGCAACTGCTCCATGAAAAGAAAGGTGTAACTCTGTGAGAGGAATTCACACATCACAAAGAACTTTCTCAGAAAACTTCTTTCTAGTTTTTATGTGAGGATATTTCCTTTCTCACCATACGTCTCAATCAGATCCAAAATATCCTTTCTCAGATTCCCCAAACACAGTGATACCAAACTGATCCAGGAGAAGAATCATGTAACTCTGGGAGATGAAGTAGCACATCACAAAGCAGTTCCTCAGAGAACTTCTTTCTCATTATATCTGAGGATATTTCCTTTTTCACTGTAGGCCTCAATGGGCTCCCAAGTATCACATTGCAGATGCCACGAACACAGTGCTAGCAAACGGCTCCATGGAAAGAAAAGTGCAACTGTGTGAGATGAATTCACACATGACAAAGTAGTTTCTCAGAAAGCTTCTTTCTAGTTTTTATCTAAGAATATTTCCTTTTTCACTATAGGCCTCAAAGTGATCTGCATTATAACATTGCAGATTCTATGAAAACAGTGTTAGGGAACTGCTCCAAGAAAAGAAAGGGGTTACTCTGTGAGATGAATTTACACATCACAAGGGACTTTCTCATTTAGCTTCTTTCTAGTTTTTAACTGAGGATATTTCCTTTTCCACCATTGGCTTCCATGTGCTCCCAAATATCCCTTCTCAGACACTGCAAAAACAGTGATGCCAAATTGCTCTCTCAACAGAAAGCTTTACCTCTATGAGGTGAATGATCACATCACAAAGTAGTTTTCAGAAACTTTTTGTCCTGTTTTTACCTGAGGATATTTCCTTTTTCAACAATAGCCTCTAACTGCTCCTGATTATCCCTTCCATATTCCACAAAATGATTGCTAACAAACTGCTCAGTGCAAAGAAAGATTTAACTCGGTGAGATGAATTCTCTCATCACAAAGGAGTCTCTCAGAAAGCTTCATTCTAGTTTTATCTGAAGGTATTTCCTTTTTCACCATAGTCTTCTCTGTGCTCCAAATATAGATTTGTACATAACACAAAATCAGGGTTACCAAACTGCTCAATGAAAGGAATGGTTTACCTCTGGGAGATGAATTCACCCAGTACAAATAAATCTCTCAGAAAGCTCCGTTTTGTTTTTATCTTTGCATATTTACTTTTCCACCATCAGCCTCAATGCACTCTCAAATATCGCTTCCCAGACACAACAAAAACAGTGATGAAGAACTGCTCAATCAACAAAATGATTTATCTCTATGAGATGAATACATACCTCAGAAAATAGTTTCTCAAAAACCTTCTCCAGTTTTTATCTGAAGATGTTTCCCTTTTCACCATAGGCCTCTATGAGCTCCATAATTTCCCTTTGGAGATTCCCCAAAAAGAGTGCTACCAAACTGCTCAATGAAAAGAAAGGTGTGACTCTGTGAGATGAATTCCCCCATCACAAAGCAGATTCTCTAAAGCTTTTTTCTAGTTTTTTTCTGAGGATATTTCCTTTTTCACTATAGGTCTCAAAGCGCTCCCAAATATCCCTTTGCAGATTCCACGAAAACAGTGTTAGCTAACTGCTCCATGAAAAGAAAGGTGTATCTCAGTGAGATGAATTCATATATCACAAAGAGTTTTCTCAGAAGGTTTCTTTCTAGTTTTTATCTGAGGATATTTCCTTTGTTACCATAGGTTTCAATGTGATCCAAAATATCCCTTTTCAGATGCACCAAAAACAGGGCTGCCAATCTGCTCTATGAAAGCAATTGTGTAACTTTGTGAGATGAATTAACACATCAGAAAGCGGATTCTCAGAGTGCTTCTTTCTAGTTGTTATATGAGGATATTTACTTTGTCACCTTAAGGTTCAATGCACTCAGAAATATCAGATTTCAGATTCCAAGAAAAGAGTCTAAGTAAACTGCTCAATGGAAAGAACAGTGTAACTCTGTGAGATGAATTCACACATCACAAAGCAGTTTCTCAGAAAGCATCTTTCTAGTTTTGTTTGAGGATATTTAGTTTTTTACCTTATTCCTCAATGCAATCCTGAATATCCAATTTCAGATTAAAGGAAAATAGTGTTAGCAAACTTCTCAATGAAAAGAAGGGTGTTACTTGGTGAGATGAATTCACACATCACAAAGGAGTTTCACAGAAAGCTTCTTTTTGGTTTTTATCTGAGGATATTTCTTTGTCACCATAGGCTTCAATACTCTCTCAAATACCCTATTGCAGATAGCATGCAATCTTTCTCAGATTCTGAGAAAGCTTTCTGGGAAACTGCGTTGTTGTGTGTGATTTCACTTCACAGAAATACACCATTCTTTTCATTGAGAAGTTTGCTAACACTTTTCTCATTTAATCTGCAGTGGGATATTTGGACGTACATTCTGGAATACAGTGAAAAAGGAAATATCCTCAGATAAAAACTAAAAAGAAGCTTTCTGATAAAGTTCTTTGTGATGTGTGAGTTCATCTCAGAGAGTTTCAGTTTTCTTTTCATGGAGCAACTTGCTAACACTGTTTTTGTGGAATCTCCAAAGGGATATTTGGGAGCGCATTGAGGCCTATCTTGAAAAAGGAAGTATCCACAGATAAAAAGTTGAAAGAAACTTTCTGAGAAACATATTTGTGATGTATGAATTCATCTCACAGAGCTACACTGTTCATTTCATTGAAAAGTTTGCTAACACTGTTTTCGTGGAATCTGCAAAGAGATATTAGGGAGTGCACTGAAGTCTACGGTGACAAAGGTAATATCCTCAGATAAAATCCAAAGAGAAGCTTTCTGAGAGACTGCTTCACCACCTGTGATTTGAATTCACAGAATTACACTGTTCTTTTCATTGGGCAGTTTGCTAACACTATTTTCTTGGAATCTACAGTGAGGTATTTTGGAGCATATTGAAGCTTATGGTGACAAAGGAACTATCCTCAGACAAAAAGTAGAAAGAAGCTTCCAGAGAAACTGCTTCATGACTTGTGAATTCATCTCAGAGAGTTACACCTTTCTTTTCATGGATTAGTTTGGTAACACTGTTTTTGGGGAATTTGAGAAGTGATATCTTGGATTACATTGAAGTCTATATTGACAAAGGAAATGTCCTCAGATAAAAATTAGAAAGAAATTTTTTGGGAAACTCCTTCATTGTGTGTGAATTCATCTCACCACATTACACATTTCTTTTCATGGAGCAGTTTGTCAACACTGTTTTCGTGGAAACTGCAAAGGGATATTTGGGAGCACATTGAGGCCTAAGGTGAAAAAGGAAATATTCTGACATAAAAACTAGAAAGCCGCTTTGTGAGGAACTGCTTTGTGATGTGTGAATTCATCTCACACAGTGACAGCTCTCTTTTCTTGGAGTAGTTTGCTAACACGGTTTTCGTGGAATTTGCAAAGCAATATTGGGAGAGGATTGAAGCCTATGGTGACAAAGAAAATATCCTCAGATAAAAACCAAAAAGAAGCTTTCTGAGAGACTGCTTAGTGATGTGTGAATTGATCTCACAGAGTTACACTGTTCTTTTCATTGAGCAGTTTAATAACACTGTTTTCTTGGAATCTGCAATGAGATATTTTGGAGTGTATTGAAGCTTAGGGTGACAAAGGAAATATCCTCAGGCAAAAACTAGAAAGAAGCTTTGTGAGAAACTGCTTTGTGATGTGTGAATTCATCTCACAGAGTTACACTATCCATTTCATTGAGCAGTTTGCTAACACTGTTTTCTTGGAATCTGCATTGGGATACTTCAAAGTGCATTGAAGATTTTGGTGACAAAGGAATTATCCTCAGATAAAAACAAAAAATAAGCTCTCTGAGAAACTGCTTTGTTATGTTTGAATTCATCTCACAGAGTTACACCATTCTTTTCATTAGGAAGTTTGCTTACACTTTTCTGTTTTAGTCTGCAATCTGATGTAAGGGCACACATTCAGAAATATAGTGACAAAGGAAATTTCCTCAGATAAAAACTAGAAAAAAAGCTGTCTGAGAAACAGCTTTGTGATGTATGAATTAATGTCACAGAGTTACACCACTGTTTCCATGGAGCAGTTTGGTAGCACTGTTTTTGGGGAATCTGAGAAAGGATATTTTGAATTGCATTCAAGCCTATGGTGACAACGGAAATATTCTCAGACATAAACTAGAAAGAAGATTTTTGAGAAGGTCCTTTGTGATGCGTGAATTTATCTCACAGGGTTACACCTTTCTTTTCATGGAACAGTTTTAACACTGTTTACATGGAATCTGCAAAGGGATATTTGTGAGTGCATTGAGGCCTATAGTGAAAAATGAAATATCCTCAGATAAAAACGAGAAAGAAGCACTCTGAGAAACCATTTTTTGATGTGGTAGTTTATCTCACAGAGTTGCACGATTCTTTTCATGGATCATTTTGTAACACTGTTTTTGGGGAATCTGAGAAGGCATAATTTGGATCACATTGAAGTTTGTGTTGACAAAGGAAATATCCTCATAATTAAACTGGAAAGAAGGTTTTTGAGAAAGTAGTTTGTCATGTGTGAATTATTTCACAGAGTTACACAATTTTTTTCATTGATCAGTTTGATAACATTGTTTTTGTGGAATCTGCAATAGGATATTTGGGATCTCATTAAAGCCTGTGGTGACATACTTAATATCCTCAGAGAAAAACCCAAAAGAAGTTTTCTGAGAAACCACTTTGTGATGGGGGAATTCATCTCACAGAGTTACACTGCTCTTTTTTTGAGCAGTCTCCTAACGCTCCTTTTGTGTAATCTGCAAAGGGATATATTGGAGCAAATTGAGGCCTATGTTGAAACAGGAATTATCCTCAGATAAAAACTAGAAGGAAGCTTTCTGAGAAACTGCTTTGTGACATGTAAATTCATCTTATGGAGTTACACTATACTTTTCACTCAGCGTTTGCTAACACTGTTTTCTTGGAATCTGCAGTGGGATACATCAGAGCACATTGAAGATTATGATGACAAACGAAATATCCTCAGATAAAAACCAAAAATAATCTTTCTGAGAAAATGCTTTGTGATGTGTGAATTCATCTCACAGAGTTGCACAATTCTTTTCATGGATCAATGGTAACACTGTTTTGGGGGAATCTGAGAAGGCATATTTGAATCGCATTGAAGCCTGTGTTGAGAAAGGAAATATCATCAGAAAAAAAACAGAAAGAAGTTTTCTGGGAAAGTAGTTTGTGATGTGTAAATTCATCTCACACAATTACACGGTTCTTTTCATTGAGCAGTTTGGTAACACTGTTTTTGTGGAATCTGCAACAGGATATTTGGGAATGCATTAAAGCCTATGGCGACATAGGTAATATCCTCAGAGAAAAACCCAAAAGAAGCTTTCTGAGAAACCACTTTGTGATGTGTTAATTCATCTCACAGAGTTGCAGAAATCCTTTTCATGGATCATTGGTAACACTGTTTCTGGGGAATCTGAGAAGGCAGGATTTGATCCCTTTGAAGCCTGTGTTGACAAAGGAAATATCATTAGATAAAAACTAGAAAGAAGCTTTCTGAGAAAGTTATTTGTGATGTGTGAATTCATCTCACAGAGTTACACATTCCTTTTCATGAATCAGTTTCCTAACATTGTTTTCATGAAATCTTCAAAGGGATATTTGGGAGTGCTTTGAGGCCTATAGTGAAAAAGGAAATATCATCACAAAAAAACGAGAAAAAAGCTTTCTGAGAAACTGCTTTGTGATGTGTGAATTCATCTCACAGAGTTACATGGTTCTGTACATTGAGTAGTTTGATACCACTCTTTTTGTGGAATCTGCAACAGGATATTTGGGAGTGCTTTGAAGCCTATGGTGACAAAGGAAATATCCTCTGATAAAAACCAAAGATACGCTTTCTGAGAGACTGCTTTTTGATGTGTTAATTCATCTCACAGTGTTACACTGTTCTTTTCATTGAGTAGCTTGCTAACACTGTTTTCTTGAAATCTGCAGTGGTAGATTTCAGAACTCATTGAAGCCTATGGTGAAAAACTAAATATCCTCAGATGAAAACGAGAAAGAAGCTTTCTGACAAACTGCTTTATGATGCGTGAATTCATCTCACAGAGTTACACCATTCTTTTAATTGAGCTGTTGGAAGACACTGTTTTTGTGGAATCTGAGAAGGGATATTTTGGATCACATTGAAGCTTTGGTGACAAAGGAAATATCTTCAGATAAAATCTAGAAAGAAACATTCTGAAAAAGTAATTTGTGATGTGTAAATTCATCTCACAAAGTTACACCATTATTTTCATTGAGAAGTTTTCTAACACATTTTTTTGGAATCTGCTATGGGATATTCAAGAGCGCATTGAGGAATAAGGTGAAAAACGAAATATCCTCAGATAAAAATAGAAAGAAGCTTTCCGAGAAACAGTTTTGTGATGTGTGAATTCATTTCACAGTGTTACACCATTCTTTTCATTGAGCAGTTTGATAACACTTTTTTGGGAAATGTGAGAAGGGATATTTTGGATCAAATTGAAGCCTATGGTGACAAAGGAAATATCCTCAGATAAAAACTAGAAAGGAGCTTTCTGAGAAAGTTCTTTGTGATGTGTGAACTCATCTCACAGACGTATACCCTTCCATTCATGGAGCCATTTGCTAACACTGTTTTTGTGGAGTCTGCAATGGAATATTGGGGAGCGTATTGAGGCCTATGGTAAAAAACTAAATATCATCAGGTAAATACTAGAAAGTAGCTTTCTGAAAAACTGCTTTGTGATATGTGAATTCATCTCACAGAGTTACACTGTTCTTTTCATTGAGCTGTTTGATAACACAGTTTTTGTGGAATCTGCATTAGGATATTTGGGAGCGCATTGAAGCTTTTGGTGACAAAGAAAATATCCCCAAATAAAAACCAAAAAAACTTTCTGAGTAACTACTTTGCCATCTGGGAATTCATCTCACAGAGTTACACATTTCTTTTCAAGGAGCAGTCTGCCTATACTGTTTTTGTGGAATCTCCAAAGGCATATATGGGAGTGCATTGAGGCCTATGGTGAAAAAGGAAATATCCTCAGATAAAAACTAGAAAGAAGCTATTTGAGAAACTGCTTTGTCATGTGAATTCATCTCACAGTGTTACACTGTACTTTTCATTGAGCAGTTTGCTAGCACTGTTTTCTTCGAATCGGTAATGGCATATTTTGGAGCACACAGAAGCTTATGGTGACAAAGGAAATATCCTTATATAAAAGTAGAAAGATACTTTCTGAGAAACGGCTTTGTGATGTGTTAACTCATCTCACAGAGTTACATGATTATTTACATTTAGCCATTTGGTTGCACTGCTTTGGGGGAATCTGTAAGGTGAATTCACACATCACAAAGCTGTATCTCAGAAAGCTTCCTTCTAGTTTTCACATGAGGATATTTACTTTTTCAGTATAGGCCTCAATGTGCTCCAGAATATCCCATTGAAGATAATATGAAAGCAATGTTAACAAACTGCTCCATGAAAAGAAAGGTGTAACTTTCTGAGATGAATTCATGCATCACAGAGAACTTTCTCAGAAAATTTCTTTCTAGTTTTTATCTGAGGATATTTCCTTTGTCACCATAGGCTTCAATGTGATTGAAAATATAACTTCTCATATTCCCCAAAAACACTGTTACCAAACTGATCCATGAAAAGGATTGTGTAACCCTGTTAGATGAATTAACACATCATGAAGTGGTTTTTCAGAAAGCTTCTTTCTAGTTTTTATATGAGGATATTTCTTATGTCACCATAAGCTTCAATACGCTCCAAAATATCCTATTGCAGATTCCAAGAAAACAGTGTTAGCAAACTGCTCAATGAAAACTACAGTGTAATACTGTGAGATGAATTCACACATCACAAAGCAGTTTCTCACAAAGATTCTTTCTACTTTTTATCTGAGATTATTTTCTTTTTCACCATGGGTCTCAATGCACTCCAATGTATACCTTTGCAGATTCCATGAAAACAGTGTTAGCAAACTGATCAATTAAAAAAATGTTGTAACTCTGTACGATGAATTCACACACTACAAAGAAGTTTCTCAGAAAGCTTCTTTCTAGTATACATCTGAGGATATTTCCTTTGTCACCATAGGCTTCAACGCATTCCAAAACATCCCTTCTCAGATTCCCCAAAAACAGTGCTACCAAGCTGATCCATGAAAAGAATCATGTGACTCTGGAAGATGAATTCACGTATCACAAAGATGTTTCTCAGAAAACATCTTTCTAGTTTTTATAGAAGACATTTCCTTTTTCACCATATTCCTCAATACACTCTCGAATATCCCATTGCAGTAATCGAAAAAATTGTTAGCTAACTTCTCAATGAAAAGAACAATAAAACTCAGTGAGATGAAGTCACACATCACAAAGCAGTTTCACAGAAAGCTTATTCTTGGTTGTTATCTGACGATATTTCCTTTGTCATCAAAGGCTTCAAGGCACTCCTAAATAACTCCTCTCAGGTACCACAAAAACAGTGATGCTGAATTGCTCCATCAAAAAAAAGGTTAAACTCTATGAGTTGAGCACACACATCACAGAACCATTTCTCAAAAAGCTTCCCTCCAGTTTTTACCTGAAGGTATTTACTTTTTAACCATAAGCCTCTAGGAGCTCCTGAATATAACTTTGCAGATTCCATAAAAATAGGACTACCAAGCTGCTCAAAGAAAACAAAGGTGTAACTCTGTGTGATGAATTCACCCAAAACAAAGAAATTTCTCAGAAAGATTCTTTCTAGCTTTTATCTCAGGATATTTCCTTTTCCACCATCGGCTTCCATGCTCTCCCAAATATCCCTTTGCAGATTCCATGAAAACAGTGTTAGCAAACTGCTCCATGAAAGGAAATATGTAACTCTTGAGATGAGCTCTCACATCACAAAGATTTTCTCAGAAAGCTTCTATGTAGTTTTTAATCTGAGAATATTTCCCTTGTCACCACAGGCTTCTATGTAATCCAAAATATCCCTTCTCAGATTCCCCAAATACTGTGCTACCAAACTGCTCCATGAAAAGTATCATGTAAGTCAGTGAGATGAATTCACACATCACAAAGCAGTTTCTTGGAAAGTTTCTTTCTAGTTAATATAAGAGGTTATTTCCTTTTTCACTATAATACTCAATGCGCTCCCAAATATCCCTTTGCAGATTCCACCAAAGCACCAAAGCAGTGTTAGCAAACTACTGCATGAAAAGAAAGGTGTAACTCTGTGAGTTGAATTCACACATCACAGAGAACTTTCTCAGAAAGTTTCTAGTTTTTTCCTGAGGAAATTTCCTTTGTCACCATAGGCTTTGATGTGCTACAAAATATGACTTCGCAGATTAGTCAAAAACACTGCTACCAAATGGATCCATGAAAAAGATCCTGTAACTCAGTGAGTGAAATTAACACATCACAAAGCAGTTTCTGAGAAAGCTTCTTTCTGGTTTTTATATGAGGATATTTCCATTGTCACCATAAGTTTCAATGCACTCTGAAATATCCCATTGCGGATTCCAAGAACACAGTGGTAGCAAACTACTCAATGAAAACAACAGTGTAACTCTGTGAGATGAATTCACACATCACAATACAGTTTCTTAGAAAGCTTCTTTCTAGTTTTTATCTGAGGATATTTTCTTTTTCACCATAGTCCTCAATGTGCTCCCAAATATCCCTTTTCAAATTCCACGAAAACAGTGTAAGCAAACTGCTAAATGAAAAGCAAGGTGTAACTCTGTGAGACGAATTTACATATCACAAAGAACTTTTGCAGAAAGCTACTTTCTGGTTATTATCTGATGGCATTTTCTTTCTCAACTTACAGTTCAATGTGGTCCAGAATACCCCTTCTCAGATTCACCAAAATCCAGAGCTCTATGAAAAGAATTGTGTAACTGTGTGAGATGAATTGACACATCAGAAAGAGGTTTCTCAGAAAGCTTCTTTCTAGTTTTTATATGAGGTTATGTCCTTTGTCACCATAAGCTTCAATAAGCTCTAAAATATCAGAATGCAGATTCCAAGACAACAGTGTAAGCAACTGCTTAATGCAAAGAACAGTGTGTCTGTGAGCTGAATGCATACATTGCAAAACAGTTTCTCCAAATCTTCTTTCTAGTTTTTATCTGAGGATATTTCCTTTTTCACCATTGACCTCAATGCACTCCCAAATATCCCTTTACAAATTCCATGAAAACAATGCTAGTAAACACCTCCATTTAAAGAATCATGTAACTCTGTGAGATAAATTCCAGCATAACAATGAAGTTTCTCAGAAAGCTTCTTTCTGGTTTTTCTCTGAGGATATTTCCTTTGTTAACCTAGGCTTCAATACAATCCAACATATGCCTTCTCAGATTCCCCAAAAACAGTGCTACAAAACTGCTCCATGAATAGAATGGTGTAATCCAGTGTGTTGAATTCAAACATCACAAAGCTGTTTTTGAGAAAGCTTCTTTCTAGTTTTTATCTGAGGATGATTCCTTTTTCACCATTTGCCTCAAGGTGCTAGTGAATATCCCATGGCAGATTCCTCCCAAAAAAGTGTTAACAAACTTCTCAATGAAAAGTACAGTGTAACTCTGTGAGATGAATTCACACATCACAAAGAGGTTTCTTTGAAAGTTTCTTTCTAGATTTTATCTGAGGGTATTTTCTTTGTTACCATAGGCTTCAATGTGATACAAAATATCCCTTCTCACATTAACTGAAAACAGTGCTACCAAACTGCTCCCTGGGAAAAATTGTGTAACTCTGTGAGATGAATTCACAAATAACAAAGCAGTTTCTCAGAAAGGTTCTTTATAGCTTTTGTCTGAGGATATTACCTTTTTCACCATTGCCTCAAGATCCTAGTGAATATCACTTTGTAGATTCCACGAAAAGAGTGTTAGCAAACAGCTCCATGAAAAGAAAGGTGTAAACCTGTGAGATGAATTCACACATCACAAAGAAGTTTCTCAGAAAGGTTATTTTTGGTTTATTTCTGAGAATGCTTCTTTGTCTCCATAAGCTTCAATGCACTCTGAAATATCCCAATGCAGATTCCAAGAAAACAGTGTTAGCAAACTGCTCAATGAAATGAATAGTGTAACTCTGTGAGATGAATTCACACATGACAAAGCAGTTTCTCACAAAGCTTCTTTCTAGCTTTCATCGGAAGGTATTTCCCTTTTCACTATAGGCCTCAATACACTCTCAAATATCCCTTTGCAGATTTCATGAAAACAATGTTAGCAAGGTGCTCTATGAAAAGAAAAGTGTAACTCCATGAGATGAATTCACACATCACAAAGAACTTTCTCAGAAAGTCTCTTTCCAGTTCTTATCTGGGGATATTTCCTTTGTCACCATACTTCTACGTGATCCAATATATTCCTTCTCAGATTCCTCAAAAACAGTGCTACCAAACTGATGCATGAAAAGAATCTTATAACTCTGTGAGATGAATTAAGACATCACAAAGCGTTTTTACAGAAAGCTTCTTTCTAGTTTTTGTCTGAGGATATTTCCTTTGTTACCATACTTCTACGTGATCCAGTATATTCCTTCTCAGATTCCTCAAAAACAGTGCTACAAAACTGATGCATGAAAAGAATCTTATAACTCTGTGAGATGAATTAAGACATCACAAAGCGTTTTTACAGAAAGCTTCTTTCTAGTTTTTGTCTGAGGATATCTCCTTCGTCACCATAAGCTTCAAAGTGCTCTGAAATATTCCATTGCATATTCCACAAAAACAATGCCAGCAAACTCCTACATGAAAAGAAACGTGCAACTCTGTGAAATGAATTCAAACAACAGAAACAACTTTCTCAGAACGTTTCTTTCTAGTTTTTATCTGAGGATATTTCCTGCTTCACCATTTGCCTCAATGTGCTCATGAATATCCCTTTGCAGGTGCTAGGAAAATAGTGTTAGCACACTGCTCCATAAAAGGAAAGGTGTAAATCTGTGAGATAAATTCACACATTGCAAAGTAGTTTCTCAGAAAGCTTCTTTTTGTTTTTTGTCGGAGGATATTTTCTTTTTCACCAGAGGCTTCAATGCTCTCCAAAATATCCTATTGCAGATTGCACAAAAACAATGTCATCAAACTGCTCAATGAAAACCACAGTGTTACTCTGTGAGATGAATTCACATATGATGAAGAAATTTCTCAGAAATCCTCTTTCTAATTTTTAATTAAGGATATTTCCTTTGTCACCATAAGCTTCAATGTGACCCAAAATATCCCTTCTCAGATTCCACAAAACAGTGCTACCAAACTGTTACATGAAAAGAATGGTGTAATTCTGTGAGGTGAATTCACATATCCCAAAGGTGTTTCTCAGAAAACTTTTTTCTAGTTTTTATCTGTGTATATTTCCCTTTTCACCATATTAATCAATGCACTCCCCAATATCCCATAACAGATTAATCGAAAAAAGTGTTAGCAAACTTGTCATTGAAAAGAACGGGGTAAGTCTGTGAGATGAGTTCACACATTACAGAACAGTTACACAGAAAGCTTCTTTTTAGACTTTTATCTGTGGATATTTCCTTTGTCACCATAGGCTTCAATGTACTCCCAAATATCCTATTGCAGACTGCGCGAAAACTGTGATATCATACTGCTCAATGAAAAGAATGGTGAAACATTGTAAGATGAATTCATACATCACAAAGGTGTTTTTCAGAAGGCTTCTTTCTAGTTTTTATCTGAGAAAAGGTCATTTTCTGCTATAGACATCAAAGGGCTCCTGAATATCTCATTGCAGATTCCATGAAAATAGTATTAGCAAACTGCTCCAGGAAAAGAAAGTTGTTATTCTGTGAGATGAATTCACACATCACAAAGAGCTTTCCCAGATAGCTTCTTTCTAGTTTTTATCTGAGGATATTTCATTTGTCAACATAGGCTTCAACGTGATCCAAAATATCCCTTCTCGGATTACCCAAAAACACTGCTAAGAAACTGTTCCATGAAGAAAATCGTGAAACTCTGTGAGATTAATTAACACATCGGAAAGTGATTTATCAGAAAGCTTCTTTCTAGTTTTTATATGAGGATATTTCTTTTGTCACCATATGCCTCAAAGCACTCTCAATTATCCATTTGCAGATTCCAAGAAAACAGTGTTTTCAGACTGCCCAATGAAAAGAACAGTGTAACTCTGTGAAATGAATTCACACATCACAAAGCAGTTTCTCAGCAAGTTTCTTTCTCATTTATATCTGATTATACTTCCTTTGTCACCATAGGTTTCAATGCAATCGAAAATATCCCTTCTCAGTTTCCCCAAAAACAGTGCTACTAAACTGCTCCATGAAAAGAATCATATAACTCTGTGAGATGAATTCACAAATCACATAGCAGATTCTCAGGAAGCTTCTTTCTAGTTTTTCTCTGAGGATATTTCCTCTGTCACAATAGGCTTCAATGCAATCTGAAATATCCCATTGCAGATACCAGGAAAACAGTATAAGCAAACTGCTCAATGAAAAGAACAGTGTAACCCTGTGAGATAAATTCACACATTACAAAGCAGTCTCTCAGAAAGCTTCCTTTTGTATTTGTCCGAGGATATTTCCTTTGTCACCATAGGCTTCAATGACATACCAAATATCCTGTTGCAGTTTCCAGGAAGACAGTGTTATCAAACTACTAAATGAAGAAAACGGTATACATCTTTGAGATGAATTCACAAATCACAAAGAACTTTCTCAGAAAGTTTCTTTGTAGTTTTTGTCTGAGGATATTTCCTTTGTCACCATAGGCTTCAATGCGATCCAAACTATCCCTTCTCAGATTCCCCAAAAACAGGGCTACCAAACTGATCCATGAAAACAATCATGTAACTCTATTAGATGAAATCACAAATCACAAAGCTGTTTGTAAGGAAAATTTTTTCTAGGTTTTTATCTGAGGATATTTCCCTTGTCATCATGGGCTTCAATACGCTCCCATATATCCTATTGCTGATTCCATGAAAACAGTGTTATGCAACTGCTCAATGAAAAGTACAGTGTAACTCTGTGAGATCAATTCACATATCACAAAGCAGTTACTCAGAAAGCAACTTTCTAGTTTTGATCTGAGGGTGTTTCCTTTTTCACCCTAGGCCACAAAGCTCTCCCAATTATCCCATTGCAGATTCAACGACAACAGAGTTAGCAAACTGCTCAGTGGAAAGAAAGGTGTAACTCTGTGAGATGAATTCACAAATCACAAAGCAGATGCACAGAAGGCATCTTTCTAGTTTTTGCCTGAGGATATTCCTTTTGTCACCATAGGCTTCAATGTGCTCCCAAATATCCTACTGCAGGTTCAACAAATACAGTGTTTTCAAACTGCTCAATGCAAAGAATCATCTAAGTATGAGAGATGAGTTCACACATCACAAAGAATTTTCTCAGAAAGCTTCTTTCTAGTTTTTATCTGAGTATATTCCCTTTCACATAGACTTCAATGCAATCCCAAATATCCCTTCTCAGATTTCCCGAAAAGAGTGCTATCTAAATGATCCAAGGGAAGAATCGTGTAACACTCTGAGATGAATTCACAAATCACAAAGTAGTTTCTCAGAAAGATTCTTTCTAGCTTTGGTCTGAGGATATTTCCTTTGTCACCATAAGCTTCAATGCACTCCAAAATGTCCCATTGCAGATTTCATGAAAACAGTGTTATCAAACTGCTCAATGAAAGGTACAGTGTAACTCTGTGAGATGACTTCACATGTCACAAACTGGTTTCTCAGAAAGCTTCTTTCTAGTTTTTATAGGAGGACATTTGCTTTGTCACCATGAGCTTCAATGCGCTCCAAAATATCTGTTTGCAGATTCCAAGAAAACAGTGTTAGCAAACTGCTCAATGAAAACAACATTGTAACTCTTTGAGATGAGTTCACACATCAAAAAGCAGTTTCTCAGAAAGATCCTTTCTAGCCAGTGGCTCAAGCCTGTAATCCCAGCACTTTTGGAGGCCAAGACGGGAGGATCATGAGGTCAGGAGATTGAGACCATCCTGGCTAACACAGTGAAACCCAATCTCTACTAAAAATACAAAAAACTAGCTGGGTGAGGTGGCAGGTGCCTGTAGTTCCAGCTGCTCAGGAGGCTGAGGCAAGAGAAAGACGTAAACCCAGGAGGCGGAGCTTGCAGTGAGCTGAGATCCGGCCACTGCACTCCAGCCTGGGCAACAGAGCAAGACTCCATCTCAAAAAAAAAATTCTTTTCTAGCCTTTATGGGTGCATATTTGCTTTTTCACCTTAGGACCCAATGCATTCCCAAATATCCCTTTACAGACTCCATAAAAGCAGTGTTATCAAACTGCCCCATGAAAAGAAACATGTAACTCTGTGAGATGAAATCACAAATCATGAGGAAGATTCTCAGAAAGCTTCTTTCTAGTTTTGATCTGAAGATATTTCCTTTGTCATCATAGGCTTCAATGTGATCCAAAATATCCCTTCACTGTTTCTCCAAAAACAGTGCTACCAAACTGCACAATGAAAAGTATCATGTAACTCTGTGACATGAATTCACAAATCACAAGGCAGTTTCTCAGAAAGCTTCTTTCTAGTTTGTCTCTGGGGATATTTCTTTTCTCATCATAAGTCTCAATGCACTCGTGATATACCTTTGAAGATTCCAATAAAATAGTTTCAGCAAACTGCTTAAAGGAAAGAATGGTGTAAATCTGTGAGATGCATTCACACATCACAAAGAAGTTTCTCAGAAAGATTATTTCTACTTTTTATCTAACAATATTTCCTTTTTCACCATAGGCCTCAATTCGCTCCCAAAAATCCTTTTGTTGATTCCACGAAAACAGTGTTAGCAAACTGCTCCATTTAAAAGAAAGGTGTTACTCTGTGAGATGAATACTCACATCACAAAGAAGTTTCTGATAAGATTCTTTCTAGTTTTTATCTGAGGATAACTCCTTTGTCTCCATAGGCTTCAATGTGATCCAAAATATCTCTTCTCAGGTTCCTGTAGAACAGTGCTACCAGACTGCTCCTGTAAAAGAAAGGTGTAACTCCCTGAGATGAATTCACAAATAACAAAGTAGTTTCTCAGAAAGCTTTTTTCTATTTTTTGTGTGAGGCTATATCATTTGTTACCATAAGCTTCAATGCACTCTGAAATATCCCATTGTACATTCCAAGGAAACAGGTTTAGCAAACTGCTCAATGAAAAGAACAGTGTTACACTGTGAGATGAATTCACACATCACAAAGAAGTTTCTCAGAAAGCTTCTTTCTAATTTTTATCTAATTATATATCCTTTGTCACCACAATATTCAATGTGATATAAAATATCCCTTTACAGATTCCCCAAAAACAGTGCTACCAAAGTATTCCATAAAAGAAGGGTGGAACTTCTCTGAGATGAATTCACAAATTAAGATGTAGTTTGTCAGAAATCTACAATGGGAGAGTTTTGAGCACATTGATGCTTATGGTGACAAAGGAAATATCCTCATATAAAAATTAGAAAGAAGCTTTCTGAGAAACTGCTTTGTGATGTGTTAGTTTATCTCACAGAGTTATACGATTCATTTCATGGATCAGTTTGGTAGCACTGTTACTGGGGAATCCGAGTAGGGATAATTTTGACAGCTTTGAAGCCTATGGTGACAAAGGAAATATCCTCAGATAAAATCTAGAAAGAAGCTTTCTGAGAAACTGCTTTGTAAAGTGTGAATTAATTTCACAGAGTTGCACCTTTCTTTTCATGGAGCAGTTGGTTGGCACTGTTTTTGGGGAATCTGAGAAGGGATATTTTGGATTACCTTGAAGCTTATGGTGACAAAGTAAATATCCTCAGATAAAAACTAGAAAAAAGCTTTCTGAGACAGTTGCTTGCGATCTGTAAATTCTTCTCACACAGTTACTCCTTTCTTTTCGTGGAGCACTTTGCTAACACTGTTTTCGTGGAACTGCAAATGGATATTTGGGAACACATTGAGGCCTATAGTGAAGAAGGAAATATTCTCACATAAAAGTATAAAGAAGCTTTCTGAGAAACTGCTTTGTGATGTGTGAAATCATCTCACATAGTAGCATCATTCTTTTCTTATATCAGTTGGCAGCACTGTTTTTGGGGAATCTGAGAAGGATTTCTTTGATTGCATCGAATTCTATGTTGACAAAGGAAATATACTCAAATAAAAGCTGGAAAGAATCTTTCAGAGAAACTGCTTTGTGATGTGTGTATTCATCTCATAGAGTAGCACGATTCTTTTCTCGGAGTAGTTGGGTAAAACTGTTTTTGTGGAATCTTCAATAGGATACTCGGGAGCACATTGAAGCTTATGGTGACAAAGGAAATATCCTCAGATAAAAACTAGAAAGCAGCTTTCTGAGAAACTGCTTTCTAATATCTGGATTCATCTCAGAGAGATACAACGTTGTTTTCATTGAACAGTTTGTGGTCACTGTTTTCTTGGAATCTGCTTTCGGCTCAGATATTTTGGAGTGCATTGAAGCTTATGGTGGCAAAAGAAATATTCTCTTACAAAAACGAGAAAGAAGCTTTCTGATAAACTGCTTTGTGATGTTATAATTCATCTAACAGGGTTACACAATTATTTTCATGGATTATTTTGGTAGCACTGTTTTTGGGAAATCTGCAACAGGATATCTGGGAGTGAATTGAAGCCTATGGTGACAAGGGAAATATCATCAGAAAAAAAAAACACAAAAACAAAAAGAAAAACAAAAAGAAACGTTTCGAGAAACTGCTTTGTGATGTTTGAATTCACCTTTATTTTCATGGAGCTCTTTACTAGCACTATTTTTGTGGGATCTGCAAAGAGATATTCATGAGTGCATTGAGGTCTTTTTTGAAAAGCAAAAATATCCTCAGACTAAAACTAGACAGAAGTTTTCTGAGAAATTTTTTTGTGATGTGTGAATTCATCACGGAGAGTTACAATGTTGTTTTCACTGAGCTGTTTACAAACACTGTTTTCTTGGAATCTACAATCAGATTGGATATTTCAGAGTGCATTTAAGCTTATGGAGACAAAGGAAATATCATCGTATAAAAACAAGAAAAAGCTTTCTGAGAAACCGCTTTGTGATGTGCTAATTGATCTCACAGAGTTACATGAGTCTTTTCATGGATCAGTTTTGTAGCACTGTTTTTGGGGAATGTGCAATATGATATTTGGGAGCGCATTGAAGCATATGGTGACAAAGGAATTATCCTCAGACACAAACCAAAAAGAATCTTTCTGAGAAACTACTTTGTGATGTGTGAATTCATCTCAAAGATTTACATCTTTCTTTTCATGGAGCAGTTTGCTAAAACTATTTTCGTGGAATCTGCAAAGGGATATTTGCAAGCACATTGAGACCTATTTTGAAAAAGGAAATATCCTCACACAAAATCTAGAAAGAAGCTTTCTGAGAAACTGCTTTGTGTTGTGTCAATTTATCTCACAGAGTTATACAGTTCTTTTAATTGAGCAGTTTGCTAACACTGTTTTCTCAGGATCTGTAATGGGATATTTCAGATTGCATTGAAGCATACGGTGACAAAAGAAATATCCTCTGACAAAAATTAGGACGAAACTTTCGGAGAGACTGCTTTCTCATTTTTGAATTCATTTCACAGAGTTACATGATTCTTTTCGTGGAGAAGTTTGTTAAAACTGTTCTTGGGGACTCTGAGAAGGGATATTTTGGTTCGGGTTGAAGCCCATGCAGGCAAAGGAAATATCCTTGGTAAAAACCAGAAAGAAGCTTTCTGAGAAAGTTCTTTGTGATGTGTGAATTCATCTGACAGAGTTATAACTTTCTTTTCAAGGAGAAGTATGCTAACACTGTTTTTGTGGAATCTGCAAAGGGATATTTGGGAGCACATTGAGGCCTATAGAGAAAAAGGAAATATCTACAGCTGAATAATAGAAAGAAGCTTTCTGAGAAACTACTTTGTGATGTGTGAATTCGTCTCCCCGAGTTACACCATTCTTGTCATAGAGCAGTTTGCTAACACTGTTTTGTGGAATCTGCAGTAGGATGTCTGGGAGCGCATTGAAGACTATGATGACAAAGGATATATTCCCAGTTTAAAACCAAAAAGAAGCCTTCAGAGGAACCACTTTGTGATGTGTGAATTCATCTCACAGATTTACACAGTTATTTTCATGAATCAGTTTGGTAGCACGGCTTTTGGGGAATCTGAGAAATAATATTTTAGAATTCAGTGAAGCCTATGGTGACAAAGAAAGTATCCTCAGATAAAAACCAAAGAGAACTTTCTGAGAAACTGCTTTGAGATTTGTGAATTCATCTCACAGTGTTACACTGTTCTTTTCATTAAGCAGTTTGTTAACACTGTTTTCTTGGAATCTGCATTGGGATATTATGGAGCGCACTGAGTCCTATGGTGAAAAAGGAAATATACTTTGTCAACATAAGCTTCAATGCACTCATGAATATCCCTTTGCAGATCCCACGAAAATAGTGTTAGCAAATATCTCCATGAAAATAAAGGTTTAAATCTCTGAGCGGAATTCACACATCACAAAGCAGTTTCTCAAAAAATTTTTTGTCTGAGTATATTTCCTTTGTCATCGTAGGCTTCAATTCACTCCCAAATATCCTATTGCAGATTTGCCAAAAACAGTGCTACCAAACTGATCCATGAAAAGAATCGTGTAACTCGGTTAGATGAATTATCACATCACAAAGCGGTTTCTCAGAAAGCTTCTTTCTAGTTTTTATAAGAGAATATTCCCTTTGTCACCATAAGCTTCAATGCACTCTGAAATATCTGATCTGATTGCAGATTCCAAGAAAACAGTGTTCACAAACTGTGCAACGAAAATAACATTGTACCCCTCTGAGATGAATTCACACACTAGAAAGCAGCTTTCTGAGAAAGCTTTTATCTGAGGATATTTCCTTTGTCACCACAGGTTTCAACGCAATTCAAAATATTCCTTCTCAAGTTCCCCAAAAAGAGTACTCCCACACTGCTTCATGAAAATTGTGGTGTAACTCTGTGAAATGAATTCTCACATCACAAAACTGTTTCTCAGAAGGCTTCTTTCTAGTTTTTATCTGAGGATGTTTCCTATTTCACCATATTCCTCATTGCGCTCCTGAATATCCCTTTGCAGATACCATGAAAACAGTTTTAGCAACCTGCTCCAAGGAAAGAATTGTGCTACTCTGTGAGATGAATACTCACATCATAAAGCAGTTTCTCAGAAAGGTTCTATCTAGTTTTTATCTGAGAATGTTCCCTTTTTCACCATAGGCTAAAATGCGACCCAAGATAGCCCTTCTCAGATTCTAGAAAAAGAGTGCTACCAAGATATCCCATAAAAAGAATCGTGTAAATCTGTAAGATGAATTCACAAATCAGAAAGCAGTTTCATAGAAAGCTTCTTTTTAATTTTTATCTGGGGATATTTACTTTTTCACCACCAGCCTCATTGCGCTCATGAATAACCCTTTGAAAATTCCATGAAAATAGTGTTAGGAAATTGCTCCATGAAAGGAAAAGTGCAAATCTGTGAGATGAATTCACACAACACAAAGAGTTTCTCAGAAAGCTTCTTTTTGGTTTTTTGTCTATGGATATTTCCTTTGTCACCATAGGCTTCAATGAACTCCAAAACATCCTATTGCAGATTCCATGAAAACAGTTTTACCAAACTGCTCTAAGAAAAGAATCGTGCTACTCTGTGAGGTGAATACACACACCACAAAGCAGTTTCTCAGAAAGCTTCCTTCTAGTTTTTATCTGAGGATATTTCCTTTTTCACCATAGGCTTCAATCCGATCCAAAATATCCCTTCTCAGATTCGTCAAAAACAGTGCTACTAAACTACTCCACGAAAAGAATGGTGTAATTCTGTGAGATGAATTCACAAATCACAAAGCAGTTTCACAGAAAGTTTCTTTGTAGTTTTTATATGACGATAATTCCCTTGTCTCCATAAGCTTTAATAGGCTCTGAAATATTTTATTGCAGATTCTAAGAAGACAGTGTTAGAAAACTGCTTAATGAAAACAACAACGTTGTAACTCTCCAAGATGAATTCTCACATCACAAACAAGTTTCTCAGAAAGTTTCTTTCCAGTTTTTGTCGGAGAATATTTCCTTTGTCTCCATAAGATTCAATGTGCCCCGAAATATCCCATTGCAGATCCTAAGAAAGCAGTGTAAGCAAACTTCTCAATGAAAAGAACAGTGTAACTCTGTGAGATGAATTTACACATCACAAATCAGCTTCTCAGAAAGCTTCTTTCTAGTTTTGTCTGAAGATATTTCCTTTTTCATCATGGGCCTCAATGAGCTCGCAAATACCCCTTTGCAGATGCCTCAAAAATAGTGTTAGCAAACTTCTCAATGAAAAGAATGGTGTAACTCTGTGAGATGAATTCACACATCACAAAACAGATGCTCAGAAAGTTTTTTGTTTCTTATCTGAAGATATTTCCTTTGCCACCACAGGCTTCAATGTGATCCAAAATATCCCTCTCAGATTCCCCAAAAACAGCGCTACAAAAGTGATCCATGAAAAGAGTCGTGAAACTCTGTGAGATGAATTCACACAGCACAAAGAAGTTTTTCAGAAAGTTTCTTTCTAGATTTTATCTGAGAATATTTTCTTTGTCAGCATAGGCTTCAATGCAATCCAAAATATTCCTTCTCAGATCCCCCAAAACAGTGCTACCAAACTGTTCCATTAATAGAATGGTATAACTCTGTGAGATGAATTCACATATCAAAAACCTGTTTCTCAGAATACCTATCAAAACTATTTATCCAGTAGCTTCTCTACAGTTTTTGTCTGAAGTTATTTCCTTTTTTACTGAAAGCCTGTAGGAACTCCCCAATATCCCTTTGCCGATTACATTAAAACAATGCTACCAAACTACTCAAGGAAAACAATGGTTTAATTCTGTGTGATGAATACACGCTTCACAAACAAATTTATCAGAAAGCTTCTTTATAGTTTTTATCTCAGGATATTTCCTTTTCCACCATTGGCTTCCATGTGCTTCCAAATATCCCTTATCAGACACGACAAAAATAGTGCTAACAAAGGGCTCCATGAAAAGAATCATGTAATTCAGTGACATGAATTGACATATAACAAAGCGATTTCTCAGAAAGTTTCTTTCTAATTTTTGTCTGAATATATTTCCTTACCCTAAGCTTCAATGCATTCCCAAATATAATATTAATATTGCAGATTGCATGAAAAGAGTATTATCAAACTGTTCTATGAAAAGAATGGTGTAAATCTGTGAGATGAATTCAAATATCAGAAAGTAGTTTCTTTGAAAGCTTCTTTCTAGTTTTTATCTGAGAATACTTCCTATTCACTGTAGGCTTCAATGTGCTCCCAAATATCCTTTTGCAGATTCCACAAGAACAGTGTTATCAAACTGCTCCAAGAAAAGAAAAGTGTAACACTCTGAGATGAAGTCACACATCACAAAGCAGTTTCTCAGAAATCTTCTTCTGAGGATATTCCCTTTCTCACAACAGGCTTCATTGTGCTCCCGAATATTACTTTGCAAATTCCAACAAAACAGTGTTAGAAAACTGTTACATGAGAAGAAAGGTGTAACTCTGTGAGTTGAATTCACACAAAATAAAGAACTTTCTCAGAAAGCTTCTTTCTAGTTTTTATCTGAGGATATTTGATTTTTCACCATAGTATTCAATGCCCTCCCAAATATCTCTTGGCAGATTCCATGAAAAGACTGTTATCAAACTGCTCCATGAAAAGAAATGTGTAACTCTGTGATATGAATTCGCACATCATGAAGAAGTTTCTCAGAAAGTTTCTTTCTAGTTTTTATCTGAAGATATTTCCTTTGTCACCGTAGGCTTCAATGCCAACCAAATATCCCGTCTCACATTCCCAAAAAACAGTGTTACCACACTGTTCCATGAAAAGAATCATGTAAATCAATGATATGAATTCACAAATCACAAAGCTGTTTCTCAGGAGTCTTCTTTCTAGTTTTTGTCTGAGGATATATCATTTGTCTCCCTAAACTTTAATGCATTCTGAAATATCCCATTGCAGATTCCAAGAAAGCAGTGTTAGAAAACTGCTCAATGAAAAGAAGAATGTAACTCTGTGAGATGAATTCACATATCACAAAGCAGTTCTCAGAAAGCTTGTTTTGTTTATTTTCTGAGGATATTTTCTTTGTCACCTAGGCTTTAATGCACTCTAAAATATCCTATTGCAGATTCCACAAAAACAGTGCTATCAAACTGCTCAATGGAAAGATCGGTGTTACTCTGTGAGATGAATTCACACATCACAAAGAAGTTTCTCAGAAAACTTCTTTCTAATTCTTATCTGAGGATGTTTCCTTTGTCACCCTAGGCTTCAATGCGATCCAAAATATCCCTTCTCTGACTGCCCAAAAACAGGCCTACCAAACTGCTCCATGAGAAGCATCATGTAACTCTGTGATATGAATTATTGCATCAGAAAGCATTTTCTCAGAAAGCTTCTTTCTAGTTTTTATATGAGGGAATTCCTTTGGTCACTTTAAGTTTCAATGCGCTCTCAAATATCCCTTTGCAAAATCCAAGATAACGGTGTTAGCAAACTGCTAAATGAAAAGAATGGTGTAACTCTGTGATATGAATTCACACATCAGAAAGAAGTTTCTCAGAAAGACTCTTTCTAGTTTTTATCTGATATTTCCTTTTTCACCATAGGTCTCATTGCACTCCCAAATATCCCTTTGCAGATTCCACCAAAATAGTGTTAGCAAACTGCTCCATGAAAAGAAAAATGTAACTCTGTGAGTTGAATTCAAAAATCACAAAGAACTTTCTAAGAAAGCTTCTTTCTAGTTTTTATCTGAAGCTATTTCCTTTGTCACCATAGGCTTCAATGCAATCCAAAATATCCCTTCTGAGATTCCCCAAAAACAGTGCTACCAAACTGCTCCATGAAACGAATCATGTAACTCCATGAGATGAATTCACAAATCACAAAGCAGTTTCTCAGAAATCATCCTTCTAGCTTTGGTCTGAGGATATTTCCTTTTGCACCATTGGTCTCAATAAGCTCACGAACATCCCTTTGCAGGTTCCATGAAAACAGTGTCACAAACTGCTCCATGAAAATAGTGGTGTAAATCTGTGAGATGAATTAACACACCACAAAGTAGTTTCTCGAATGTTTCTTTTTGGTTTTCTGTCTGCGGATATTTTCTTTGACACCATAGGCTCAATGTGTTAAAAAATATCCTACTGCAGATTCCACGAGGACAGTGGTAGCAAACTGCTCCATAAAAGGAATCGTGTAACTCTGTGAGATGAATTCACACATCACAAAGAAGTTTTTTAGAAAGTTTCTTTCTAGTTTTTATCTGAGGATATTTGCTTTGTCAACCTAGCTTTCAATGCGATCCAAATTATCCCTTCTCAGATACCAATAAAACAGTGCTACCAAACAGCTCCATGAAAAAAAATGGTGTAACACTGTGAGATGAATTTACACACCCCAAAATTGTTTCTCAGAAAGCTTCTTTCTAGTTTTCATCTGAGGATATTTCCATTTTCACCATATTTCTCAATGTGCTCCTGAATATCTAATTGCAGATTGAACGAAAAATGTGTTGGCAAATTTCTCAATGAAAAGAACTTTGAAACTCTGTGAGATGATTTCACACATGACCAAGGAGTTTCACAGTAAGCTTCCTTTTAGTTTTTACCTGAGGATATTTCCTTTGTCAATGCAGACTTCAATGTGCTCCCAAATACCCTATTGCAGATTCCACGAAAACAGTGTTAGCAAACTGCTGAATGAAAAGAACAATGTAACTCTGTTAGATGAATTCACACATTACAAAGCAGTTTCTCAGAAATCTTCTTTCTAGTTTTTACCTGAGAATATTTCCTTATTTGCTATAGCCCTCAATGTGCTCCCAAATATTCCTTAGCAGAGTCCATGAAAACAGTGTTAGCAAACTGCTCCATGAAAAGAAAGGTGTAACTCTGTGAGATGAATTCACACATCACAAACAACATCCTCCAGTTTTTATCTGAAGATATTTCTTTTTTTGCCATTGGACTCTATGCACTCCCAAATATCCTTTTGCAGATTCCACAAAAACAGTGTTACCAAACTGCCCCATGAAAAGAAAGGGGTAACTCTGCGAGATGAATTCACACACCATGAAGAAGTTTCTCAGAAAGCTTCTTTCTAGTTTTTATCTGAGGATATTTCCTTTGTCGCCATAGGCTTCAATGCTCTCTGAATCATCTGATTGCAGATTCCAAGAAAACAGTGTAAGCAAACTACTCAATGCAAAGAACAGTGTACCTCTCTGAGATGAATTCACCCATCACAAAGCAGTTTTTCAGAAAGTTTCTTTCTAAATTTCATATGAGGACACTTTCTTTTTCTATTTAGGCCTCAAGGCTCTCCTAAATACTCCTTCCGGATTCCAGGAAAACAGTGTTAGAAAACTTCTCCATGAAAAGAAAAGTGTAACTCTGTGAGATGAATTCACACATCATGAAGAAGTTTCTCAGACAGATTCTTTCTATTTTTTAGCTGAGGATATTTCCTTTGTCACCTGAAACTTCAATGCAATAAAATATATCCCTTCTCAGATTCCCCAAAAACAGTGCTACCAAACTGCTCCATGAAAAGAGAGGTGTAACTCTGTGACATCAATTCACAAATCACAAAGGAGTTTCTCAGACATCTTCTTTATAGCTTTTATCAGAAAATATTTCCTTTGTCACCATAGGCTTCAATGTGATCAAAAATATTCCTTCTCAGATTCCCCAAAAACAGTGCTAACAAACTGTTCCATGAAAAGAATTGTGTAACTCTATGAGGTGAATACACAAATCACAAAGCAGTTTCTCAGAAAATTTCTTTTTAGTTTTTGTCTGAGGATATTTCCTTTATCACCATAGGCCTCAATGCACTCGTGAATATCCCTTTGCAGATTCCCTGACAACAGGGTTAGCAAACTGCTCCATGAAAACAATGGTGTAAATCTGTGAGATAAATTAACACATCACAAAGTAGTTTCTCAGAAAGTTTCTTTTTGATTTCTGTCTGAGGATATTTCCTTTTTCACCGTAGTCTTCAGTAGGCCTCAAAATATCCTGCTGCAGATTCCATGAAAACAGTGTTAGAAAACTACTCCAAGAAAAGAATCATGTAACTCTGTGAGATGAGTTCACATATTACAAAGAAGTTTCTCAGAAAGCTTCTTTCTAGTTTTAATCTGAGGTTATTTCCTTTGTCACCAAAGGCTTTAATCCAACCCAAGGTATTCCTTCTCAGACTCCCCAGAAACAGTGCTACCAAGCTGTTCCATGAAAAGAATGGTGTAACTCTGTGAGATGCATTCACATATCACAAAGATGTTTCCCAGAATACTTCTTTCTAATTTTTATCTGACAATATTTCCTTTTTCACAATAGGCCTCCATGCACTCCCAAATATCCACTTGAAAATTCCACAAAAAAGGTGTTAGCAAACTCTTCCATGAAAAAAATTGTGTACCTCTGTGAAATAAATTCAGTCATCACAAGGAAGTTTCTCAGAAAGCATCTTTCTATTTTATATATCAGGATAATTCTTTTGTCATGCTAGGCTTCAATGTGATCAAAAATATTCCTTCTGACATTACCAAAAACAGTGCTACCAAACTTCTCCATGAAAAGAAAGATTAAATCTGTTTGATGAATTTCCACATCATAAAACAGTTTCTCAGAAAAGTTCTTTTTAGTTTTTGTCTGAGGATATTTCCTTTGTCACCGTAAACTTCAATGTGCTCCAAAATATCCCAATGCAGATTCCAAGAGAACAAACAGTTAGCAAACTGGTCAAAGAAGTAACACTGTGAGATGAATTCACACATCACAAAGCAGTTTCTCAGAAGACTTCTTTCTAGTTTTTATCTGAGATTATTTCCTTTGTCACCATTGTCTTCAAAGCAATCCAAAATATCCCTTCTCAGATTCCCCAAAAAGAGCTACCAAACTGCTCCATGAACAGAATCATGTAACTCTGTGAGATGAATTCACAAATCACAAAGCAGTTTCTCAGAAAGCTTCTTTGCAATTTTTATCTGAGGATATTTCCTTTGTCACCATAGGCTTCAATGCAATCCGAAGTATCCATTCTCAGATCCCCCCAAAACAGTGCTATCTAACTGTTCCATGAGAAGAAAGGTGTTACACTGTGAGAGGAATTTACACATCATGAAGGACGTTCTCAGAAAACATCTTTCTAGTTTCTTTCTGAAGATATTTCCTTTGTCACCATAGGCTTCAATGCAATCCAAAATATCCCTTCTCAGATTTCCCAAAAGCAGTGCTATCAAACTGTGTCATGAATAGAATCATGTAACTCTGTGAGATGAATTCAGAAATCACAAAGCACTTTCTCAGAAAGCTTCTTTCTAGTTTTTGTCTGAGGATATTTCCTTTGTCACCCTAAGTTTCACTGTGCTCTGACATATCCCATTGAAGATTCCAAGAAAACAGTGTAAGCATACTAGTCATTGAAAAGAACAGTATATCTCTGTGTGATGAATTCACACAACACAAGGAAGTTTCTCAGAAAGCTTCTTTCTAGTTTTTATTGGAGGATGTTTCCTTTTACACTATAGACCTCAATGTGCTCCAGAATATCCTATTGTAGATTACAGGAAAACAGTGTTAGCAAACTGCTCTATGAAAAGAAAGGTGCAACCTGTGAGTTGAATTTACTCATCACAAAGAAGTTTCTCAGAAAGTTTCTTTCTAGTTTTTATCTAAGGATATTTCATTTGTCACCATAGTCTTCAATGCAATACAATGTATACCTTCTCAGATTCCAAAAGCACACTGCTACCAAACTGGTCTATGAAAAGAATCGTGTAATTTTGAGATGATTTCACACATCACAAAGCGGTTTCTCAGAAATCTTCTTTCTAGTTTTTATATGAGGATATTTCCTTTGTCATCCCAAACTTCAATTGGCTCTGAAATAATCTATTGCAAATTCCAAGAAAACAGTAGCAAACTTCTCAATGAAAAGAACATTGTAACTCTGTAAGATGAATTCACACATCACAAAGCAGTTTGTCAGAATGCTTCGTTCTAGTTTTTATCTGAAGATATTTCCTTTCTCACCATAGGCCTCATGTCTTCCCAAATATCCCTTTGCAGACTCCACGAAAAAAGTTTCATCAAACTGCTATATAAACAGAAAGATGTAACTCTGTAAGACGAATTCCCACATCAAAAGCAAGTTTATCAGAAAGCTTCCCTCTTGTTTTTAATCTGAGGATATTTCATTTGTTGCCATAGGTTTCAATGTGATCCAAGCTACCCATTCTCAGATTCCCCCAAAACACTGCTACCAAATTGATCTATGAAAAAAATGGTGTAACTCTGTGAGATGAATTCACAAATCACAAAGCAGTTTCTCAGAAAGCTTCTTTCTAGTTTTTTTCTGAGAGTATTTCCTTTGTCACTGTAAGCTTTGACGTGCTTTGAAGTATCCCACTGCAGATTCCAAGAAAACAGTGTTAGCAAACAGCACCATGAAAAGGAAGGTGTATCTCTGTGAGACGAATTCACACTTCACAAATAAATTTCTCAGAAAACTTCTTTCTAGTTTTTATCTGAGGATATTTGCTTTGCCACCATAACCTTCAATGTGATCCAAAGTATTCCCTCTCAGATTCGTCATAAACAGTGCTACCGAACTGCTCCATGAAAAGAATCTTGTAATGCTGTGAGAAGAATTAACACATCACAGCATTGTCTCAGAATGCTTCTTTCTGGATTTTATATGAGGCTATTTCCTTTTCTACCATAGGCTTCAATGCGCTCCCAAATATTCTTTCTCAGATACCACAAAAATAGTGATGCCAAAGTGCTCCCTCAACAGAAAAGTTTATCTCTATGAGATGAATGCACACATCCCAAAGAGTTTCTCAGAAAACTTCTCTCCAGTTTTTACCTGAAGAATTTTCTTTTTTCACCTTATACCTTTATGCGCTCCCAAATATCCCTGTGCATATTCCACAAAAACAGTGCTACCACATTTTGTAATGAATGGAAAGGTTTATCTCTGTGAGATAAATTCACACTTCACAAAGTAGTTTCTCACAAAGCTTCTTTCTAGTTTTTATCTGAGGATATTTCCTTTTCTGCCTTAGGTTTCAATGTGCTTCAGAGTATCTCTTCTCAGACACCACAAAAGCAGTGATGTGAAAGTGCTCCTTCAGCAGAAACGTTTATCTCTATTAGATGAATACACAAATTACAAAGGAATTCCTCAGAAAGCTTCTCTCCAGTTTTTAGTTGAAGATATTTCCTTTTCTTGCCATTGGACTCTATGGGCTCCCAAATATCCCTTTGTAGATTCCACAAAGACAGTGTTACCAATCTGCTCAATGAAAAGAAAGGTTTAACTCTGCGAGATGAATTCACATATCACAAAACAGTTTCTCAGAAAGTTTCTTTCTTGTTTAAATCTGAGGATATTTCCTTTTCACCATAGGCTTCAATGAGCTTCCAAATATTTCTTCTTAGATACCACAAAAAGAGTGACACTGAACTGCTCAATCAACAAAAAGTTCAACCTCTATGAGAAGAATACACACATCACAAAACCATTTTGCAAAGCCATCTCTCCAGTTTTTTTCTGAAGAGGTTTCCTTTTTCACTGTAAGTCTCTAGGAGCTCCCAAATATCCCTTTGCAGATTCCACGAAAACAGTGCTACTATGCTGATCCATGAAAAGAATCATGTAACTCCTTGAGATGAATTAACACAGCGCAAAGCCATTTCTCAGGAAACTTCTTTCTAGTTTTTATCTGAGGGTAATTCCTTTTTCACTATAGGCTTCAATGCATGCCAAAATATCTGAGGATATTTCCTTTGTCACCTTAAGCTTCAATGAGCTCCAAAATATCCCATTTCAGATATCAAGAAAAGAGTGTTAGCAAACTGCTCAAGAAAAGAACAGTATAACTCTATAGTTAAATTCAAACCCCATAAAGTAGTTTCTCAGAAAGTTTCTTTCTACTTAATATCTGAGGACTTATTTTTAATACAGGCCTCAATGCACTCCCAAATATCACTTTGCAGATTCCACAAAAACAGTGTTAGCAAACGGCTCCATGAAAACAAAGGTGTATCTCTGTGAGATGAATTCACACATCACAAATAAGTTTCTCAGAAAGCTTCTTTCTAGTTTATATCTGAGGATATTTTCTTTGTCACCATAGGCTTCAAGACAATCCAAAATTTCCATTCTCAGATGCCCCAAAAACAGTGCTACCAAATTGCTCCATGATAAGAAAGGTGTTATTCTGTAAGATGAATTCAAAAATCAGAAAGCAGTTTCTCGGAAAGCTTCTTTCTAATTTTTGTCTGAGGATATCTCCTTTGTCACCGTAAGCTTCAATGCACTCGAAATATCCCATTGTGGATTACAAGAAAACAACATTAGCAAATTGCTCAATGAAATGAACAGTGTAACTCTGTGAGGTGAATGCACAGATCACAAAACAGTTGCTCAGAAGACTTCCTTCTGGTTTTTATCTGAGGATATATCCTTTTTCACTATAGACCTCAATGTGCTCCAAAATATCCCATGACAGATTCCACAAAAACTGCATTAGCAAACTACTCCATGAAAGAAAGGTGTTGCTCTGTGAGATGAAATCACATAACACAAAGAACTTACTTAGAAAGCTTTTTTCTAATATTGATCTGAGGATGTAACCTTGGTCACCATAGGCTTCAATGTGACCCAAAATATCCCTTCTTAGATTCCCCAGAAACAGTGCTACCAAACTGTTTCATGAAAAGAACATTTTATCTTTCTGAGATGAATTAGCACATCACAAGCGGTTTCTCTGGAAGCTTTTTCTACTTTTTATCTGAGGATATTTCCTTTTTCACTATAGGCCTCAATGCACTCCGAACTATCCCTATGCAGATTCCTCGAAAACAGTGTTAGCAAACTGGTCAATGGAAAGAACAGTGTAACTCTGTGAGATGAATTCACTCATCACAAACTAGTTTCTCAGAAAGTTTCATCATAGTTTTTATCTGATGATATTTCATTTATCACCACAGGCCTCAATGTGCTCCCAAATAACCCCTTGGATATTCTACGAAAACAGTGTTAGCAAACTGCCCCATGAAAAGGAAGTTGTAATTCCATGGGATGAATTCACACATCACAAAGAGTTTCTTAGAAAGCTTCTTTCTTGTTTTATCTGAGGATATTTATTTTGTCACCATAGTCTTCAATGTCATCCAAAATATCCCTTTTCAGATTCCCCAAAAACAGTGATACCAAATTGCTCCATGAAAAGTAAGGTGTTACCCTGTGAGATGAATTCACAAATCAGAAAGCAATTTCTCAGAAAGCTCTGTTTGGTTTTTATCTGAGTGTATTTCCTCTGTCACCATAGGCCTCATTGCGATTAAAAATGCCCCTTCTCAGATACCCCCAAAACAGTGCTAAAAAAACTGATCCATGAAAAGAATCGTGTAACTCTGTGAAATAAGTTAACATATCACAAAATGGTTTCTCGGAAAGTTTCTTTCTAGTTTTTCTATGAGGGTATTTTCTTTGTCACCATTAGCTTAAAATGAGCTCCAAAATATCCCATTGTGGATTCCAAGAAAACAGTGTTAGCAAACTGATCAATGAAAAGAACATTTTAACTCTGTGAGATGAATTCACACATCACAAAGCATTTCTCAGAGAGTTTCTTTCTAGTTTTTTCTGTGAGGATATTTCCTTTGTCACCATCAGTTTCAATGCTTTGTGAAACATGCCATTGCGGATTCCAAGAAAACAGTGTTAGCAAACTGCTCAATGAAAAGAACAGTGTAACTCTGTGAGATGGATTCACACATCACAAAGCAGTTTCTCAGAAAGTTCTTTGTTTTTTTTTTTTTTTCCTGAGGATATTTCCTTTCTCACCATAGGCTTCAAACGATCCAAAATATCCCTTCTCAGATTCCCAAAAAACAGTTCTACAAAACTGACACAGATGAATTAACACATCACGAAATTCTTTCTCAGAAAGCTTCTTTCTAGTTTTTATATGAGGGCATTTCCTTTGCCACCATCAGCTTAAAATGCGCTCTGAAATATCCCTTTGTAGATTCCAGAAAAAAGGGTTAGTAAACTGCTCAAAGAAAAGAGCAGAGTAACCTTGTGTGATGAATTCACACATCACAAAGCGGTTTCTCAGATAACCTCTTTCTAGTTTTTATCTGAGGATATTTCCATTTTCACCGTAGGCCTCAATGCACTCCCAAATATCCCTTTGGATTTTCCATGAAAAGAGTGTTAGCAAACTGCTCCATGAAAAGGAAGGTGTAACTCCATTAGATGAATTCACTAACCACAAAGAAGTTTCTAAAAAATCTTCTTTCTGGTATTTGAGGATATTTCCTTTGTCACCATAGACTTCAATGTGATCCAAAATATCCCTTCTCAGATTCCCCAAAAACAGTGCTACCAAATTGCTCAATTAAAAGAAAGGTGTTACTCTGTGAAATGAATTCACAAATCAGAAAGCAATTTATCAGAAAGTTCTTTTAGGTTTTTATCTGAGGATATTTCCTCTGCCACTGTAGACCTCAATGTGACTAAAAATATCCCTTCTCAGATTCCTCAAACACAGTGCTACCATACCGACCCATGAAAAGAATCTTGTAGCTCTGTGAGATGAACTTACACATCACAAAATGGTTTCTCAGAAAACTTCTTTCTAGTTTTTATATGAGCTGATTTTCTTTGTCACCATAAGCTTAAAATGCACTCCAAAATATCCCATTGTGGATTCCAAGAAAACAGTGTTAGCAAACTACTCAATGAAAGAACACTGTAACTCTGCGAGATGAATTCACACAGCTCAAAGCAGTTTCTCAGAGGGCTTCTTTCTAGTTTTTGTGTGATGATATTTCCTTTGTCACAATCAGTTTCAAGGCATTCAGAAATACCCAATTGTGGATTCCAAGAGAACAGTGTTGGTAAACTGCTCAATGAAAAGAACAGTGTAGCTCTTTGAGATGAATTCACACATCACAAAGCAGTTTAAAGTTCTTTTTTTTTCTTCTGAGGATACTTTCTTTGTCACCGTAGGCTTCAATGCTATCCAAAATATCCCTATTCAGATTACCAAAAAAACAGTGCTACAAAATTGACCCATGAAAAGTGTCATGTAACTCTATGAGATGAATTAACACATCACAAAATGATTTTTCATAAAGCTTCTTTCCAGTTTTTATATGAGGGCATTTCCTTTGCCACCATAAGCATAAAATGCACTCTGAAATATCCCATTGCAGATTCCAACAAAAAAGGGGTTTATAAACTGCTCAATGAAAAGAGCGAGTAACTGTGTGAGATGAATTCACACATCAAAAATCGGTTTCTGAGATAGCTTCTATCTACTTTTTATCTGAGGATATTTCCTTTTTCACCATAGGCCCCAGTGCGCTCCCATTATCCCTTTGGAGATTCCACGAAAACAGTTAGCAAACTGCTCCATTAAGAGAAAGGGGTAACTCTGTGAGTTGAATTCACACATCACAAAGCAGTTTCTCAGAAAGCTTCTTTATGGTTTTTGTCTGAAGATATATCCTTTGTCACCATAGGCTTCAATGTGTTCCTAAATTTCCTATTGCAGATTCCATGAAAACAGTGTTATCAAACTCTTTAATGAAAAGAACAGTGTACTTCTGTGAGATTAATTTCCACATCACAATGCAGTTTCTCAGAAAGCTTCTTTCTTGTTTTTATCTCAGGATATTTCGTTTTTCACTATAGGCCTCAATGTTCTCCCAAATATCCCTTTGCAGATTCCAGGAGAATAGTGTTAGCTAACTGCTCCATGAAAGAAAAGCTTAAGTCTGTGTGATGAATTCACACCACAGAAAGAACTTTCTCTAAAAGCTGCTTTCTAGTTTTTTCTGAGTATATGTCCTTTGTCACCATAGCCTTTATTGCGATATAAAGTATCTCTTCACAGATTCCCCAAGTACAGTGCTACAAAACTGCCCCATGAAAAGAAAGGTGTAACTCTCTGAGATGACTTCAAAAATCATAAAGAAGTTTATCAGAAAGCTTCTTTCTGGTTTTTGTCTGAGGATATCTCTGTTGTCACCATAAGTTTCAATGTGCTTCAAAATATCCCACTGCAGATTCCAAGAAAAGAGTATTAGCAAACTGCTCAATGAAAAGAACAGTGTAAATCTACGAGATGAATTCACACATCACAAAGCAGTTTCTCAGAAAGTTGTTTTTGGTTTTTATCTGAGGATATATCTTTGACCCATGGGCTTCAATGCGCTCCCAAATATCCTCTCTCAGATTCCACAAAAACCGTGTTATGAAACGGTTTTATAATAAGAAAGGTGTAACTGTGTGAGTTGAATTCACACATCACAAAGCACTTTTCAGAAAGCTTCTTTATAGTTTTTATCTGAAGATACTTCCTTTTTCACTGTGGGCCTGAATGTGCATGCAAGTATCCCTTTGCAGTTTCCACAAAAATAGTGTTAGCAAACTTCTCCATGAAAAGAAATGTGTGACACTGTGAGATGAACTCACACATTGCAAAGAACTTTCTCAGAAAGCTGCTTTCTAGTTTGTATCTGAGAATATATTCTTTGTCAACATAGGCTTCAAAGCGATCAAAAATATCCCATCTGAGGTTCCCCACAAACAGTGTTATCAAATTGCTCCATGAAAGCTATTGTGTAACTCTGTGAGATGAATTAACACATCCTAAAGCGGTTTCTCAGAAATCTTCTTTCTAGTTTCTATATGAGGGTATTTCCTTTGTCATCATAAGCTTAAAATGTGCTCTGAAATATCCCATTGTAGATTCCAAGAAAACAATGTTAGCAAATTGCTCAATGAAAAGAACAGTGTAACACTGTGAGATGAATTCACACATCACAAAGAATTTTCTTAGAAAGCTTCCATCTATTTTTCATCTAAGGATATTTCCTTTGTCACCATAGACTTCAATGCCATCCAAAAATATCCCTTCCGAGATTCCCCAAAAGCAGTGCTACCAAACTGCTCCATGAAAAGAAAGGTGCAACTCTGTGAGATGAATTCACAAATCAGAAAGCAGTTTCTCAGAAAGCTTCTTTATAGTTTTTGTCAACATATTCCCTTTGTCAGTATAAACTTCAAAGAGCTCTGAAATATCCCATTGCAGATTCCAAGAAAACAGTGTTAACAAACTAGACAATGAAAGGAAGAGTGTAACTCTGTGAGATGAATTCATACATCACAAAGCAGTTTCTCAGAACACTTCTTTTTGGTTTCTATCTGAGGATATGCCCTTTGTCACCATCGGCTTCAATATGCTCCCAAATTATTGAAGATTCCATGAAGACAGTGTTATCAAACTGCTCAATGAAAAGAATGGTGTAACTATGTGAGATGAATTTACACATTTCAAATCAGTTTCTCAGAAAGATTCTTTCTGGTTTTTATCTTAGGATATTTCCTTTTTCATTATAGGCCTCAATGTGCTTCCAAATATCCCTTTGCAGATTCCAAGAAAACAGTGTTAGCAAACTGCTCCATCAAAGAAAGGTGTAGCACTGTGAGATGAATTGACACAACACAAAGAACTTTCTCAGAAATCTTCTTTATAGTATTTATCTGAGGATATTTACTTTTTCAGTATAGGCCCGAAGGCACTCGCAAATATCGCTTTGTTGTTTCCACGAAAACAGTATTAGAAAACTGCTCCATGAAAAGAAAGGTATAATTCTGTGATATGAATTCCACATCATAAAGAACTTTCTCAGAACACTGCTTTGAAGTTTTTATCTGATGATATACCTTTTGTCACCATAGGCTTCAATGCAATCAAAAATATCAATTCTGAGATTCCACAAAAACAATGCTACCAACCTGCTCCATAAAATTGTTGTGTAACTCTGTGAGATGAATTATCACATCACAAAGTGGTTTCTCAGAAATCTTCTTTCTAGTATTTTTATCAGGGCATTTCCTTTGTCATTATAAGCTTCAATGCACTGTGATATATCCCTTTGCAGATTCCAAGAAAATAGTGTTAGCAAACTGCTCACGAAAAGTAGAGTGTAACACTGTGGGTTGAATTCACAATTCACAAAGCAGTTTCTCAGAAAGTTCTTTTTGGTTTTTATTTGAGGATATTTCTTTTGTGACCATGCGCTCCAATGAAATCCAAAATATCCCTTCTCAGTTTCTGAAAAAACAGTGCTCCAAAACTGATCCATGAAAAGAATAGTGTAACTCTCTGAAGTGAATTAACTCATCACAAAATAGTTTCTCAGAAAGATACTTTCCAGTTTTTATATGGGGGTATTTCCATTGTCAGTGTGAGCTAAAATTGTGCTCTGAAGTATCCCATTGTGGATTCAAAGAAAACAGTGTTAGCAAACTGCTCAATGAAAAGAACAGTGTAACCCTGTTCTTTAGAGCATATAGGCTTCAATACGTTCCCAAATATCCTATTGCAGATTCCACGAAAACAGTGTTGTCAAACTGCTCAAGGAAAAGAACGGTACAACTCTGAGATGAATTGACACATTGCAAAGCAGTTTCTCAGAAAGCTTCTTTCTAGTTTTTACCTGGGGATATTTCCTTTTTCACTGCAGGCCTCAGTGTGCTTCCAAATATCCCATTGCAGAATCCACTAACGCAGTGTTAGCACACTGCTCCATGAAAGAAAGGTGTAGCTCTCTGAAATGAATTCACACAACATGAAGAACTTTCACAGAAAATGTCTTTCTAGTTTTTATATTAGGATAGTTCCTTTTTCACTGTAGACCTCAATGCACTCCCAAATATCCCTTTGCAGTCTCCACAAAAACAGTGTTACCAAACTGCTCCACTAAAAGAAAGGTGTAACTCTGTGAGGTGAATTCACGCATCACAAAGTAGTTTCTCAGAAAGTTCTTTTTGGTTTTGATCTGTGGATATTTCTTTTGTCACCATAGTCTTCAATGCTATCCAAAATATCCCTTATCAGATTCCCCAAAAGCAGTGCTACCAAACTGATCCATGAAAAGACTCATGTAACTCTGCAAGATGAATTAACGCATCACAAAATGGTTTCTCAGAAAACTTCTTTATGGTTTTCCTGTGAGGGTATTTCCATTGTCACCATAACCTTAAAGAGCACTCTGAAATATCCCATTGCAGATCCGAAGAAAACAGTGACAGTAAACTGCTCAGTGAAAAGAACAGTGTAACTCTGTGAGATGAATTCACACATAACAAAGAATTTTCTTAGAAAGCTTCCTTCTAGTTTTTATCTGAGAATATTTCCTTTGTCACCATACGCTTCAATGCGATCCAAATTATCACTTCTCAGCTTCACCACAAACAATGCTATCAAATTGCTCCATGAAAAGAAACGTGTAATTCTGTGAAATGAATTCACAAATCAGAAAGCAGTTTCTCAGAAAGCTTCTTTCTGGTTTTTGTCTGAGGATATTTGCTTTGTCACCATAAGCTTCAATGCTCTCTGAAACATCCCATTGCAGATTCCAGGAAAACAGTGTTAGCAAACTGCTCAATGAAAAGAACAGTGTAACACTGTGAGATGAATTCACACATCACTAAGCAGTTTCTCAGAAGACTTCTTTTTGGTTTTTATCTGAGGATACATCCTTTGTCACCATAGGGTTCAATACGCTCCCATATATCCTATTGCAGATTCCACGAAAAGAGTGTTATCAGACTGCTCAGTGAAAAGGACAGTGTAAGTCTGCGAAATTAATTTACATATCACAAGGCAGTTTCTCAGAAACCTTCTTTCTAGTTTTTATCTGAGGATATTTCCTTTTTCACTATAAGCCCCAATATGCTTCGAAATATCCCTTTGCAGATTCCACGAAAACAGTGTTAGCAAATTGTTCTGTGAAAGAAAGGTGTAGCAAATTGCTCTGTGAAAGAAAGGCGTAGCTCCGTGAGATGAGTTCACACAGCACAAGGAACTTTCTCACAAAGCTTGTTTCTATTTCTTAACTGAGGATATTTCCTTTTTCACTATAGGCCTGAAGGCACTCGCAAATACCCCTTTGCAGTTTCCACCAAAACAGTGTTAGCAAACTGCTCAATGAAAAGTACAGTGTAACTCTGTGAGATGAATTATCACATCACAAAGCAGTTTCTCAGAGAGATGTTTTTGGTTTTTATCTGAGGATATTTCCTTTGTAACCACAGGCCTCCACGCAATCTAAAATAACCCTTCACATATACCCCCAAAACAGTGCTACCAAACTGATCCATGAAAAGAATTGTGTCACTCTGTGAGATGAACTCACACATCACAAAGCAGTTTCTCAGAAATCTTCTTTCTAGCTTTTTCTGAGGATATTTCCTGTGTCACAATAAGCTTCAATGCACTCTAAAATATCCCATTGCAGATTCCAAAAAAACAGTGTTAGCAAAATGTTCAATGAAAAGAACTGTGTAACTCTGTGTGATGAATTCACACCTCACAAGGCAGTTTCTCTGATAGCTTCTTTCTAGTTTTTATCTGAAGATATTCCTTTTTCAATATAGGCCTCAATGTACTCCCAAATATTCCTTTTCAGATTCCATGAAAACAGTGTTAGAAAACTGCTCCATGAAAAGAATGGTACAACTCTGCGAGATGAAATCAGAAATCACAAAGCAGTTTCTCAGAAAGCTTCTTTGTAGTGTTTGTCTGAGGATATTTCCTTTGTCACCATACGCTTCAGTGTGAACCAAAATATCCCATTCCATATACCCCAAAAACAGTGCTCCCAAACTGAAACATGAAAAGAATCGTGTAACTCTGTTAGAAAATTTGACAACACAAAGAATTTTCTCAGAAAGCTTCTTTCTAGTTTTTGTCTGAGGATATTTACTTTTTCACTACAAGTTTCAGTGTGCTCCAAAATATCCCGTTGCAGATTCCAAGAAAACAGTGTTAGCAAACTGCTCAATGAAATGAACAGTGTAACTTTGGTTTTTATCTGAGGATAGTTCCTTTGTCACCATAAGCTTCAATGCGCTCTGCAATATTCCATTGTAGATTCCAAGGAAACAGTGTTAGCAAACTGCTCAATGAAAAGAAAAGTGTAACTCTGTGAGATGAATTCACACACCACAAGCCAGTTTCTCAGAAAGCCTCTATTTGGTTTTTAAGTATGGATATTTCCTTTGTCACCACAGTCTTCATAGTGCTTCCAAATATCCTACTGCAGATTCCATGAAAACAGTGTTAGCAAACTGTTCCATGAAAAGAAAGGTGTAACACTGTGATATGAATTCACACATCACAAAAAACATTGTTCAGAAAACTTCTTTCTTGTTTTTATCTAAGGATATTTCCTTTTCACTGTAGGCTTCAATGTGATCCAAAATATCCTCTCTCAGATTCCTGAAAAATAGTGCTAGCAGAATGATCCATGAAAAGAATCATGCAATGCTGTGAGATGAATTAACACATCTCAAAGAAGTTTCTCAGAAACCTTCTTTCTAGTGTTATAGGAGGATTTTTCCTTTGTCACCATTGGCTTCAATGTGATCCAAAATATCCTTTCTCAGATTCCTGAAAAACAGTGCTACCAACTGCTACATGAAAAGAATAGTGTAACCTATTGAGATGAATTCAAAAGTCACAAAGCAGTTTCTCGGAAAGCTTCATTCTGGTTTTTTTCTTAGGATATTTGCTTTGTCACCATAAGCTTCAAAGTGCTCTGAAATACCCATTCAGATTCCAAGATAACATTTTTAGCCAACTACTTAATGAAAAGAACAGTGTAACTCTGTTAGATGAATTCACACATCACAAAACAGTTTCTCAGAGAGTTTTTTTTTGGTTTTTATCTAAGGATATTTTCTTTGTCGCCATAGGCTTCAATGCATTCCCAAATACCCTATTGTAGATTCCACAAAAACAGTGTTAGGAAACTGCTAAATTAAAAGAAAGGTGTAACACTGTGAGATGAATTCACAAATCACAAAGAACCTACTCAGAAAGCTTCTTTCTAGTTTTTATCTGAGGATACTTCCTTTGTCACCATAGGCTTCAATGTGATCCAAAATATCTTTTCTCAGATTCCCCAAAAACAGTGCTAACAGACTGATTCATGAAAATAATCGTGTAACACTGTGAGATGAATTAACACATTTCAAAGCGGTTACTCAGAAAGTTTCTTTCAAGTATTTAGATGAGGATATTTCCTCTGTCACCCAAAAGATTTAATGCGATCCAAATTATCCCTTCTCAGATTCCCGAAAGACAGTGTAACCAAACTACTCTATGAAAAGAATCATGTAACTCTGTGAGATTAATTCAAAAATCACAAAGCAGTTTCTCAGAAAATTTCATTCTAGTTTTTGTCTGAGGATATTTCCTTTGTCACTATAGGCTTAAATGTGTTCTGAAATATCCCATTGCAGATTCTAGGAAAACAGTGTTAGCAAACTGCTCCATGAAAAGAAAAGTGTAATTCTGTGAGATGAATTCACACATCACGAAGAACTTTCTCAGAAAGCTTCTTTCTAATTTGTATCTGAGGATATTTCCTTTTTCACTATAGGTCTCAATGCACTCCCAAATGTCCCTGTGCTCATTTCATGAAAACAGTGTTAGAAAATTATTCAATGAAAAGTTGAGAGTATCGCTGTGAGAAGAATTCACACATCATAAAGCAGTTTCTCAGAAAGCTTGTTTCTAGTTTTTTTCTGAGGATGTTTCCTTTGTCACCATAAGCTTCAAGGCAGTCCCAAATGTCCTATTGCAGACTCCACAAAAACAGTGTTATCAAATGTCTCAAAGAAAAAACAGTGTAGCTCTGTGATGTGAATTCAAATATCAAAATAACTTTCTCTAAAAGCTTCTTTCTAGTTTTTATCTGTGGATGTTTCCTTCGTAACCATAGGCTTCGATACGATCCAAAGCATGCCATTTCAGATTCCCCAAAAAGCAGTGCTACCAAACTGATCCATGAAAGCAATCATGTAACACTGTAGGATTAAGACATCACAAAGCAGTTTCTGTGAAAGTATCTTTCCAGTTTTTATATGAGGATATTCCCTTTGTCACCGTAAGCTTCAATGTGCTCTGAAATATACCATTGCAGATTCCAAGAAAAGAGTGTTAGCAAACTGCTCAATGAAAAGAACAATATAACAGTGTATCTCTCTGATATGAATTCACACATCACAAAGCAGTTTCTCAGAAAGCTTCTTTCTTGTTTTTCTCTGAGAATATTTCCTTTTTCACACTAAGTTTCAATGCACTCTGAAATATGCCATTGTAGATTCCAGGTAAACAGGGCTAGAAAATTTCTCCATGAAAAGAATAATGTAATACTGTGCCTTGAATCCAAACATCACAAAGAAGATTCTCAGAATACTTCTTTTTAGTATTTCTATGAGGATATTTACTTAGTAAGCGTAAGCTTCAATGTGATGAAAATATCCCTTCTCAGATTCCCCAAAAAAACTCCTAGCAAACTGATTCATGAACACTATGGTGTAACTCTGTGAGATCATTTCAAACATCACAAAGCAGTTTCTCAGAAGGCTTCTTTCTAGTTTTTATCTGCAGATAATTCCTTTTTCACCATAGGCATCAGTTCACCACCAATTATCCCTTTGCAGATTCAACGAAACCAGTGTTAGCAAACTGCTCCATAAAAAGGAAGGTGAAAATCTGTAAGATGAATTTACACATCACAAGGAACTTTCTCAGAAAGCTTCTTTCTAGTTTTTATCTGAAGATATTTCCGTTGTCAACATAGGCTTCCATGCGATCCATAATTTCCCTTGTCAGATTTCCCAAAAACAGTGCTATCAAACTGATCCATGAAAAGAATCGTGTAACTCTGTGTGATGAATTCACAAATCACAAAGCAGTTTATCAGAATGTTTCCTTCAATTTTTTCTCTGAGGATATTTACTTTTACACAGTAAGCTTGAATGTGCTCCAAAACATCTCATTGTAGATTCCAAGAAAACAGTGTTAGCAAACTGCACAAAGAAAAGAACAGTGTAATTCTGGCAGTTGAATTCACACATTACAAAGCAGTTTCCCAGAAAGCTTCTTTTTGGTTTTTCTATGGTGATATTTCCTTTGTCACCATAGGGTTCAATGTGCTCCCAAATATACTATTGTAGGTTTCATGAAAACAGTGTTATCAAACTGCTCAATGAGAAGAACAGTGTAAATCTGTGAGATGAATTCACAAGTCACAAAGAAGTTTCTCAGAAAGCTTATTTCTATTTTTATTCTGAAGATATTAACTTTATAACCATAGGCCCCATAGTGATCCCAAAAATCCCATTGTAGATTCCACAAAAACACTGTTAGCACAGTTCTCCATGAAAAGAAAGGTGTAACTCGGTGAGATGAATTAATGCATCACAAGCAACTTTCTCCGAAAGCTTCTTTCTAGTTTTTATCTGAGGATATTTCCTTTGTCACCATAGGCTTCAATGCGATCCAAAATATCCCTTCTCAGATTCCCCAAATACAGTGCTACAAAACTGCTCCATGAAAAGAATCGTGTACCTCTGTGTAATAAATTCACAAATAACAAAGCAGTTTCTATGAAACCTTCTTTTTGGTTTTTATCTGACAATGTTTCTTTGTCACCATAGGCTTCAATGCGCTCCCAAATATCCTATTGTGGATTCCATGAAAACAGTATTAGCCAACTGCTCAATGAAAAGAATGGTGTAACTCTGTGAGATGAATTCACACATCACCAAGCAGTTTCTCAGAAAACTTCTTCTTAGTTATTATCTCAGGATATTTGTTTTTTCACTATAGGACTCAAGGCACTCCCAAATATCCCTTTGCAGATTCCATGAAAACAGTGTTTCTAAACTGCTCAATGAAAAGAAAGGTGTAACTCCGTGAGATGAATTCAAACTTCAGAAAGAACTTTCTCAGAACCCTTCTTTCTAGTTCTTATCTGAGGATGCTTTCTTTGTCACCATAGGTTTCAATGTGATACAAAATATCCCTTCTCAGATTCCCCAAAAACAGTGCTACCAAGCGGCTCCAATAAAAGAATCAAGTAACTCTGTGAGAAGAATTCAAAAATCACAAAGCAGTTTCTCAGAATGTTTCTTTTTAGCTTTTGTCTGAGGATATTTACTTTTTCACAATAAGTTTCAATGCACTCCAAAATATCCCATAGTAGATTCCAAGTAAACAGTGTTAGCAAATTTCTCAATGAAAAAAATAGTGTAACTCAGTGCGATGAATTGACACATCACAAAGCAGTTTCTCAGAAAGATTCTTTTTGGTTTTTATCTGAGGATATTTCCTTTGTCACCATATGCTTCAATGCGATCCAAAACATCCTTCCTCAGATTCCTCAAAAAGAGTGCTATCAAACTGATCCATGAAAAGAATCGTGTAACTCTGTGAAATGAAATAACACACTACAAAGTAGTCTCTCAGATAGCTTCTTTCTAATTTTTATCTGAGGATTCTTCCTTTGTCACCATTGGCTTCAATGCATTTCAAAATATTCCTTCTGAGATTCCCCAATAGTGCTAACAAACTGCTTCGTTAAAAGAATCATGTAAACCTGTGAAATGAATTCACAAATCACAAAGCAACTTCTCAGAAAGCTTCTTTCTATTTTTTGTCTGAGGATATTTATGTTGTCACCATAAGTTTCAATGCGCTCCAAAATATCCCATTGCAGATTCCAAGAAAACAATGTTAGCAAACTGCTCAATGAAAGGAACAGTGTAACTCTGTGAGATGAATTCACACGACACAAAACAGCTTCTTAGAAAGCTTCTTTTTGGTTTTTATCTGAGGATATTTCCTTTTTCAAAAGAAGCTTCAATGTGTTCTGAAATATCCCATGTAAGATTCCAAGAAAACAGTGTTAGCAAAGTGATCAATGAAAAGAACAGTGTAATTCTTTGAGTTGAATTCACATATCAGAAATAGATTTTCAGAAAGCTTCTTTTTGGTTTTTCCATGAAGATATTTCCTTTGTCACCATAGGCTTCAATGTGCTCCCCAATATCCCTTTGCAGATTCCACAAATGTGTTATCAAACTGCTCTATGAAAGGAAAGGTCTCACTCTGTGAGATAAATTCACACATCACAAAGAACTTTCTCCGAAAGCTTCTTTCCAGTTTTTATCTGAGGATATTTCCTTAGTAACCTTAGGCTTCAATGTGGTCCAAAATATCCCTTCTCAGATTCCCCAAAACCAGTGCTGCCAAACAGCTCCTTGAAAAATGTCATGTAACTCTGCAAGATGAATTCAGAAATCACAAAGCGGTTTCTCAGAAAACTTTTTTCTAGTTTTTATATAAGGATATTTCCTGTGTAACTATGATCCTCAATGAACTCTGAAATATCCTGTTGCAGATTCCAAGAAAACAGTGTTAGCAAACTGCTCAATGAAAAGAACAGTGTAACTCTCTGACATGAATTCACACATCACAAAGTAGTTTCTCTGAAAGCTTCTTTCTAGTTTTTGTCTGAGGATATTTCCTTTTCCTCAATAAGCTTCAATTCACTCTGAAATATGCCATTGCAGATTCCAAGAAAACAGTGTTCGGCAACTGCTCAATGAAAAGAACAGTGTAACTCAGTGAGTTGAATTCATACATCACAAAACAATTTCTCAGAAAGTTTCTTTCTAATTTTTCTATGAGAGCTTTTCCTTTTTCACTATAGGCTTCTATGCGCTCCAAAATATCCCATTACAGATTCCAAGAAAACAGTGTTAGCAAACTGCTCAGTGAAAAGTATGGTGTAACACTTTGAGATGAATTAACACATCATGAAGAACTTTCTCAGAAAGGTTCTTTCCGGTTTTTATCTGAGGATATTTCCTTTGTTGCCATAGGCTTCATGTGATTCAAAATATACCTTCTCAGATTGCCCCAAAAGAGTGCACCAAACTGCTTCATGAAAAGAATTGTGTAACTATGTGAGATGAAAACACACATCAAAAAGCAGTTTCTCAGAAAACTTCTTTTTGCTTTTTCTGTGAGCATATTTCTTTTGTCACCATAGACTTCAATGTGCTCCATAGTATCCTATTGCAGATTCCAGGAAAACAGTGTCAGCAAACTGGACAATGAAAAGAATGGTGTACCACTGTGAGTTGAATTCACACGTCACAAAGTAGGTTCTCAGAAAGCTTCTTCCTAGTTTTTATCTGAGGATATTTCCTTTTTCCCTATAGACAACATTGCACTCCCAAATATCCTAGTGTAGATTCCATGAAAGCAGTGTTTGCAAACTGCTCCATGAAAAGAATGTTTTAACTCAGTGAAATGAATTAACACATCATGAAGCAGTTTCTCAGAAAGTTTGTTTGCAGTTTTTATCTGAGGATATTTCCTTAGTCATCTTAGGCTTTAATGTCATCCATAATATCCATCCTCAGATTCCCCAAAACACTACTACCAAAATGATCTGTAAAAAGAACCTGTAACTCTGTGAAGTGAATTAAAACATCACAAAGTCGTTTCTCAGAAAGCTTCTTTCTTGTTTTTATGTATTTCTTTTGTCACCATAAACTTCAATGTGCTCTGAAATATAACATTGCAGGTTCCAAGAAAACAGTGTCAGCAAACTGCAGAATGAGAAGAACCATACAACTTTGTGAGATCAATTCATAAATCATAAAGCAGTTTCACAGAAAGTTTCTTTCTAGATTTTAACTGAGGATATTACCTTTATCAACATAGGCCTCAAAGCACTCCAAAATATCCCTTTGCAGATTGCATGAAAACAGTGTTGGCAAACTGCTCTATAAAAAGAAAGATGTAACTCTGTGAGAGGCATTCACACATCACAAAACAGTTTCTCAGAAGGCTTCCTTTTGGTTTTCATCTGATTATATTTCTTTGTCACCGTAGGGTTCAGAGCACTCCAAAATATCCCATTGCAGATTTCAAAAAAACAGTGTGACCAAACTACTCAATGAAAATAGCAGTGTAACTCAGTGAGATAAATGCACACATCACAAAGCAGTTTCTCAGAAAGGTTCTTTCTAGTTATTATCTGAGGAAATTTCCTTTTTCACTATAGGCCTCAATGTCCTGCCAAATAACCCTTCCAAAACGTGTTAGCAAACTGCTCCATGAAAAGAATGTTGTAACTCTGTGAGTTGAATTCTCATATGGTGAAGAATTTCCTCAGAAAGCTTCTATCTAGTTTTCATCTGAGAACTTGTCCTTAATCACCATATACTTTATTGCAATCCAAAATATCCCTTCTCAGTTTACTCAAAAAATGTGCTACCAAACAGACCAATGAATGGAGTCATGAAAGTCAGTGAGATTAATTTACACATCACAAAGCAGTTGCTCAGAAAGCTTCTTGCTACTTTTTATACGAAGATATTTTCTTTGTTACCATGTTTCAACGTGCTCTGAAATATCACATTGCAGATACCAAGAAAACAGTGTTAGCAGGCTGCTAAATGAAAAGGACAGTGTAACTCTGTGAGATGAATTCACACATCACAAAGCAGTTTCTCAGAAAGGTTCTTTCTAGTTATTATCTGAGGAAATTTCCTTTTTCACCATAGGCCTTTATGAGCTTCCATAAATCCCTTTTCAGATTCCCCAAAAACAACTTCAACCAAGCTGCTCAATGAAAGGAAAGGTGTAATTCTGTGAGATGAATTCACACATCAGAAAGACTTTCTCAGAAACCTTCTTTCTAGTTTTTATCCGAGGATATTTGTTTGTAACCATAGGCTTCAATGTGATCCAAAATATCCCTTCTCAGATTACACAAAAACGGTGCTAACAGACTGATCCATGGAAAGGATCATGTAACTCTGTGAGATGAATTCACAATCACAAAGCAGTTTCTCAGAAAGCTTCTTTCTAGTTTTTATATGAGGACATTTCCTTTGTCACCTTAGGCTTCAATGCAATCCAAAATATCCCTTCTCAGATTCTCCTAAAACGTTGTTAACAAACTGCCCCATGAAAAGTATTCTGAAACTCTGAGATGAATTCACAAATCACAAAGCAGTTTCTCAGAAAGCTTCTTTATAGTTTTTTTCCTGAGGATATTTCATTTGTCACCATAAGCTTCAATTCATTCCGAAATATCCCATTGCAGATTCCAATAAATCAGTGTTAGCAAACTGTGCAATGAAAAGAGCAGTGTATCTCTGTGAGATGAATTGACACAACACAAAGTCGTTTCTCAGAAAACTTCTTTTTGGTTTTCATCTGAAGATAGCTCCTTTGTCATCATAGGCTTCAATGCACTCCCAAATATTCTACTTCAGGTTCCACAAAATAAGTGTTATCAAGCTGCCCAATGAATGGAACGGCGTAGTTCTGTGAGACGAATTCACACATCTCAAAGCATTTTGTCAGGAAGTTTCCTTCTAGTTTTTCTATGAGAATATTTCATTTTTCACTATAGGCCTCAAAGCGCTCCCAAATATCCTTTTGCAGATTCCATGAAAACAGTGTTAGCAATATGCACACAGAACAGTGTGTCTCTGTGAGACGAATTCACACATCCCAGTTAACTTTGTCAGAAAGCTTCTTTCTAGTTTTTATCTGAGGATATTTCCTTTGTCACCATAGGCTTCAATATGATACAAAATATCCTTTCTCAGATTCCCCAAACAGTGCTAGCAGACTGATCCATGAAAAGAACTGTGTAATGCTGTGAGATGAATTAAAACATCTCAAAGTGGTTTCTCAGAAAGCTTCTTTCTAGTGTTTATATGAAGGTATTTCCTTTGTCACTATAGACTTCAATGCAATCCACAATGTCCCTCATCAGATACTGCAAAAACAGTGCTAACAAACGGCTCCATGAAAAGAATCGTGAAACTCTGAGATGAAATCACAAATAACAAAACAGTTTCTCAGAAAGCTTCCTTCTAGTTTTTGTCTGAGGATATTTCCTTTGTCACCAAAAGCTTCAAGGCGCTCCAAAATATCCCTTTGCAGATTCCAAGAAAACGGTGTTAGCAAACTGCTCAATGAAAATAACAGTGTAACTCAGTGACATGAATTCACACAACAGAAAGTTGTTTCTCAGAAAGTTTCTTTTCAGTTTTCATCTGAGAATATTTCTTTTGTCACCATAGACTTCAATGCACTCGCAAATATCCTTTTGTAGATTCCACGAAAAAGTATTATCAAACGGCTCAATGAAAAGAATGGTGTAGTTCTGTCAGATGAATACACACATCACAAAGCAGTTTCTCTGAAAGTTTCCTGCTAATTTTTATCTGCGGATATTTCCTTTTTCACTCTAGGCCACAATACACTCCCAAATTTCCCTTTGCAGATTCCACGAAAACAGTGTTAGCAAACAGCTCCATGAAAAAAGGTGTAAACCTGTAAGATGTACTCACACATTTAAAAGGAACTTTCTCAGAAAGCTTCTTGGTAGTTTTTATGTGAGGATATTTCTTTAGTCACCAAGGGCTTCAATGTGACACAAAATATCCCTTCTTGGTTTTCCCCAAAACAGTGCTACTAAACTCATCCATGAAAAGAATTGTGTAACTCTGTGAGATGAATTAACATATCACAAAGCGGTTTCTCAGAAAGCTTCTTTCCATTTTTTTATATGAAGATATTTCCTTTGACACCATAAACTTCAATCCACTCCCAAATATCCCTTGCGGATTCCACAAAAACGGTGTTATTCTGTGAGAATATTTCCTTTTTCTCCCTAAGACCCAATGCCCTCCAAATATGCCTTTAAAGATTCTACGAAAGCACTGTTAGCAATCTGAATCATGAAAAAAAAGTGTACCCTTGTGAAATGAATTCACACATCATGAATAAGTTTCTGAGAAATCTTCTTTCTAGTTTTGATCTGAGGATACTTCCTTTGTTACCATAGGCTTGAAAGCAATCCAGAATATCCCAACTCAGATTACCCCAAACCAGCACTAACAAACTGATCCACGAATAGAATCTTGTAACTCTGTGATATGAATTAACCCACCACAACTCAGATTCTCAGAAATAATTTTCTAGTTTTTATATGAGGATATTTCCTTTGTAAGCATAAGCTCCAATGCACTCCAAAATATGTAACTGCAGTTTCCAAGACAACTGTGTTAGCAAACTCCTCAATGAAAAAACAGTGTAACTCTGTGAGATGAATTCACACATCACAAAGCAATTTCTCAGAAAGTTTCTTACCAGTTTTTGTCTGATGATGTTTCCTTATTCATTGTGGACCTCAATGCACTCGTGAATATCCCTTTGCAGATTAAACGAAAATAGTGTTAGCATAGTGCTCCATGAAAAGAAATGTGTAAATTTGTGAGATTAATTCACAAATCAAAAACTGGTTTCTCAGAAAGCTTCTTTTTGGTTTTTTTCTGAGGATATTTCCTTTGTCACCATATTCTTCAGTGCACTACCAAGTATCCTATTGCAGATTGCATGAAAACAGTTTCAGCAAACTGCTCCAAGAAAACAGTCATGCTACTTTGTGAGATGAATACACACATCACAAAGCAGTATCTCAGAAAGCTTCTTTCTAGTTTTTATCTGAGGATATTTCCTTTTTCAAAATACTCTTCAATATGATCCAAAATATCCCTTCTCAGATTCCCCAAAAACAGTGTTACCTAACTGCTCCATGAAAAGAATAGTGTAACTCTGTGAGATGAATTCACAAATCTTAAAGCAGTTTCTCAGAATATTTCTTTCTAGTTTTTATGTGAGGATATTTCCTTTTTCACCATAGGACTCAATGCACTCTCAAATATACCTTTGCATATTAGATGAAAACAGTGTTAACACACTGTTCCATGAAGAAAAACATGTAAATCTGTGACATGAATTCACACATCACAAAGCAGTTTCTCAGAAATCTTCTATCTAGTTTTTGTCTGAGGATATTTTGTTTTTCACTATAGACTTCAATGTGCTCCGGAATATCCCATTAGGGATTACATGAAAACAGTGTTAAAACACTGTTCCATGAAGAAAAACATGTAAATCTGTGACATGAATTCACACATCACAAAACAGTTTCTCAGAAATCTTCTATCTAGTTTTTGTCTGAGGATATTTTGTTTTCACTATAGACTTCAATGTGCTCCGGAATATCCCATTAAGGATTACATGAAAACAGTGTTAGCAAACTGTTCCATGAAAATAAAGGTGTAACTCTGTGAGATTAATTCACACATCACAAAGAACTTTCTCAGAAAGCTTCTTTCTAGTTTTTATCTGAGGATATTTCCTTTGTCACCATAGGTTTCAATGTGATCCAAATATCCCTTCTAAGATTCCCCAAAAACACTGCTCACAAACTGATCCATGAAAATTATCGTGTAACTCTTTGAGATGAATTAACACATCCCAAAGTGGTTTCTCAGAAAGCTTCTTTTTAGTGTTTGTACGAGGCTATTTCCTTTGTCACCGTAAACTTCAATGTGCTCCAAAATATCCCGTTGTAGATTTCAGGAAAACAGTGTTAGCCAGTTGCTCAATGAAAAGAACAGTGTAACTCTGTGAGAGGAATTCACCCATTGCAAAGCAGTTTCTAAAAATGTTTCTTTTTGGTTTTTATCTGAAGGTATTTCCTTTGTCACCATAGGCTTCAATGTGCTCCAAAATATCCTACTGTAGATCCCATGAAAACAGTGTTAGCAAACTGCTCAATGAAAACACAAGTGTACCTCTGTCGATGAATTCACGAATCCAAAAGTAGTTCCTCAGAAAACTTCTTTCTAGTTTAAACAGGAGAATATTTCCTTTCCCACCATAGACTTCAATGTGCTCCAAAATAACTCCTCTCAGATACCACAAAAAGAGTGATGCTGAACTTCAAAATCAACAAAAACGTTAAACTCTGAGATGAATCTACACTTCACAAAACCGTTTCTCAAAAAGCTTCTCCAAAGTTTTAATCTGAAGTTATTTTCGTTTTCACCCTAGGCCACTACTAACTCCCAAATATCCCTTTGCAGATTCCTAGAAATAGTGCTATCAAACTGCTCAAAGAAAAGAAAGTTGCAACTGTGTCTGATGAATTCAATCATCACAAAGAAATTTCTTTGAGAGCTCCTTTCTAGTTTTCATCTGTGCATATTTACTTTTCCACCATCAGCCTCAATGCGCTCCTAAATATCCCTTCTCAGACACCACAAATACAGTGATGCCAAACTGCTCAATCAACAAAATGGTATATCTCTATGAGGTGAATACACATATCACAAAACAGTTATTCAAAAACCTTCTCTCCAGTTTTGATCTGCAGATATTTACTTTTTCACCATAGGCCTCTATCAGCTCCCAAAAATCCTTTTTCAGATTCCCCAAAAACAGTGCTTTGAAACTGTTCAATGAAAAGAAAGGTGTAATTCTGTGAGTTGTATTCACCCGTAACAAAGCAGCTTCTCACAAAGCTTTTTTCTAGTTTTTATGTGAGGATATTTCCTTTGTCACCATAAACTTCAAAGCACTCTGAAATATCAGATTTCATATTCCAAGAACACAGTATAAGCAAATTGTTCAGTGAAAAGCACAGTGTAACTCTGTGAGTTGAATTCACACATCACAATGCAGTTTCTCAGAAAGCTTATTTCAGATTTTAATCTGAATATACTTCCTTTTTCACCATAGGCCTCAAAGTGCTCCCAAATATCCCTTTGCAGATTCCATGAAAACAGTGTTATCAAACTGCTAAATGGAAACAGCAGTGCATCTCTGTGAGATGAATTCACACATCCAAAAGTAGTTTCTCAGAAAGCTTCTTTCTAGTTTTTATCTGAGGATATTTCCTATTTCACCATAGGCCTCAATGCTCTCCCATGTATCACTTTTCTGATTCCACCAAAACAGTGTCTGCACACTGCTCCATGAAAAGATAGGTGTAACTCTGTGTGGTGAATTCACACATTCCAAAGAACTTTCAGAAACCTTCTTTCTAGTTTTTATCTGAGGATATTTCCTTTGTCATCATTGGCTTCAAAGCTATCCAAAATATCCCTCCTCAGATTCTCCAAAAACAGTGCTACCAAACTCTTCAATGAAAAGAAAGATGTAACTCTGTGAGATGAATTCACACATCACATGGCTGTTTCTCAGAAAGCTTTTTGCTAGTTTTTATCTGAGGATATTTTCTTTTTCACCATATTTCTCAATGCGCTCCGGAATATCCTATCGCAGATTCCACAAAAAAAGCGTTAGCAAACTTCTCAATGAAAAGAATGGTGTAACTCTGTGAGATGAATTCACACTTTACAAAGAGGTTTCTCAGGATGTTTCTTTCTAGATATTATCTGAGGATATTTCCTTTGTCACCATAGGCTTCAATGCTTTCCAAAATATCCCTTCTCAGATTTCCCAAAAGCAGTTATACAAAACTGCTCCATGAAAAGAATGGTGTAACGTTGTGAGATGAATTCTTAAACCACAAAGCGGTTTCTCAGAAAGCATCTTTCTATTTTTTGTCTTAGGATATTTCCTTTTCCACCATTTACCTCAATGCACTCGCAAATATCCCTTTGCAGATTCCACGAAAATAGTGTTAGCAAACGGCTCCATGAAAAGAAAAGGTGTACATCAGTGAGATAAATTCACACATCACAAAGCAGTTTATCAGAAAGCTTCTTTTTGGTTTTTGTCTGACGATATTTCCTTTGTCACCATAGACTTCAAACATACCCAAATATCCCTTCTCAGACAACACAAAAACAGTGATGCCAAAGTCCTCCCTCAACAGAAACTTTTAGCAATATGAGATAAATGCAGACATCAGAAAGGATTTTCTCCAAAAGCTTCTCTCCAGTTTTTACCTGGAGAAATGTCTTATTTCACCTTACGCCTAAATGTGCTCCCAAATATTCCTTTGCAGATTCCATAAAAACAAGTGCTATCAAACTGCTCAAAGAAAACAAAGGTGTAACTTTGTGTGATGAATTCACATATCACAAAGAAATTTCTTAGAAAGTTTCTTTCTAGTGTTTATCTCATGATATTTCCTTTTACACCATTGGCTTCCATGCGCTCCCTAATATCCCTTCTTAGACACTACAAAAACAATGATGCCAAACTGCTCTCTCAACAGAAAGCTTTACCTCTATGAGATGAATGCACACATCACAAAACACTTATCAGAAACTTTCTCTCCAGTTTTTACCTGAAGATATTTCCTTTTTCAACCTTGGCCTCTATCTGCTCCTTAATATCCCGTTGCATATTCCACAAAAACAGTGTTTACAAACTGCTCAATGAAAAGGAAGATTTAACTTTGTTATGTTAATTCACCCATTACAAAACAGTCCCTCAGAAAGCTTCTTTCTAGTTTTTATCTGAGGGTAGTTCCATTTTAACCATAGGCTTTTGTGTTCTTTGTTATCCCTTTATAGAATAAACAAAAAAGGGTTACCAACTTGTTCAATGAAAAGAATGGTTTACTTGTGGGAGGTGAAATCACCCATCACAAAGAAATTTCCCAGAAGACTTCTTTCTAGTTTTTATCTGTGCATATTTACTTTTCCACAATCAATGTCAATGCGCTCGCAAATATCCCTTCTCAGACACCACAAAAACAGTAATGCCAAACTGCTCCATCAACAGAGTGGTTCATCTCTATGAGGTGAATACACATATCATGAAATAACTTCTCAAAAACCTTCTCTCCAGTTTTTATCTGAAGATAATTCCTTTTTTACCAAAGGCCTTTATGAGCCCCCAGAAATCCCTTTGCAGATCCCCAAAAACAGGGCTACCAAACTGCTCAATGAACAGAAAGGTGTAACTCTGTGAGATAAATTCACCCATCACAAAGCAGTTTCTCAGAAACCTTCGTTCTAGTTTTTGTCTGAGGATATTCCCTTATTCACCACAGGCCTTAATGCGCTCGAGAATATCCCTTTGCAGAGTCCATGAAAAAAGTGTTAGCAAACTGCCCCATGAAAGGAAAAGTGTAAAACTGTGAAATGAATTCACACATCACAAAGTGGTTTCTCAGAAAGTTTCTTTTGGTTGTGCTCTGAAGATATTTTGTTTGTCACTGTAGACTTCAATGCGCTCCCAAGTATCCTATTTCAGGATCCACGAAAACAGTGTTATCAAACAGCTCAATGAAAACAATTGTGTATCTCTGTGAGATGAATTCACACATCCAAAAGTAGTTTCTCAGAAGCTTCTTTCTGCTTTTTATCTGAGGATATTTCCTTTTTCACCATAGGCCTCAGTGTGCTCCGGAATATCCCATCGCAGATTCAATGAAAAAAGTGTTAGCAAACTTCTCAATGAAAAGAATGGAGTAACTTTGTGAGATGAATTCACACATGACAAAGAAGTTTCTCAGAAAGCTTCTTCTAGATTTTACCTGAGGATATTTCCTTTGTCACCCTAGTCTTCAATGTGATCCAAAATATCCTTTCTCAGATTCCCCAAAAACAGTGCTACAAATCTGGTCCATGAAAAGAATCATGTAGCTCTTTGAGAGGAATTAACACGTAACAAAGTAGTTTCTCAGAATGTTTCTTTCTTGTTTTAGTCTGAGGATATTTTGTTTTTCACTATTGGCCTCAAGGCACTCCCAAATATCTCCTTGCAGATTCCACAAAAACAATGTTAGCAAAACACTCCCTGAAAAGAAAGGTGTAACTATATGAGATGAATTCACACATCACAAGGAAGTTTCTCAGAAAGCTTCTTTCCAGTTTTTATCTGAGGATATTTCCTTTGTAACCTTAGGCTTCAAAGTGATCAAAAATATCTCCTCAGATTACCCAAAAACAGTGCTACCAAACTGATCCATGAAAATAATCATGTAGCTCTGTGAGGTGAATTCACAAATCACATAGCAGTTTCTCAGAAAGTTCTTTCCAGTTTTTGTTTGAGGGTATTACTTTATCATCATAAACATCAATGTGCTCTGAAATATCCCCTTGCAGACTGCAAGAAAACAGTGGTAGCAAACTGCTCAATGAAAAATACAGTGTAACTCTACGAGATGAATTCATACATCACAAAGCAGTTTCTCAGAAAGCTTCTTTTAGATTTTTATCTGAGGATATTTCCTATGTCACCAAAGGATTTAATGTGCTCCCAAACATCCCATTGCAGATTCCACAAAAACAGTGTTATCAAACCGATCAATGAAAAGAACCATGTAACTCTGTGAGATAAATTCACACATCACAATCTACTTTCTCAGAAAACTTCTTTCTTGTTTTTATCTGGGGGTATTCCCTTTGTCAACACAGGCTTCAATGCGATCCAAAATAGACCTTCTCAGATTCCCCAAAAACAGTGTTACCAAATGATCCATGAAAAGAATCATGCAACTCTCTGAGATGGATTAACATATCACAAAGCAGTTGCTCAGAATGCTTCTTTCTCGTTTTTATCTGAGGATATTTCCTGTTTTCACTATACGCTTCAATGCACTCACAAATATCCCTTTGCAGACTCCACAAAAACAGTATTAGAAAACTGCTCCATGAAAAGAAAGATGTAACTGTGTGAGATGAATTCACACATCACAAAGAACTTTCTCAGAAAGTTTCTTTCTACTTTTTGTCTGAGGATATTTCCTTTGTCACCATATGCTTCAATGCAATTCAAAATATCCTTTCTTAGATTCCCCAAAAACAGTGCTACCAAACTGCTCCATGAAAACAGTGGTGCAAATCTGTGAGATGAATTAACACATCACAAAGTTGTTTCTCAGAAAGCTTCTCTCCAGTTTTTATCTGAGAATATTTCCTTTTTCACTATATTCCTGAATGTGCACCTGATTATCCCATTGCAGATTAAACGAGAAAAGTGTAAGCAAACTTCTCAATTCAAAGAACAGTGTAACATTGTGATATGAATTCACACATCACAAAACAGTTTCTCAGAGAGCTTATTTTTGGTTTATTATTATTTGGTTTATTATTTCCTTTGTCATCATAATCTTCAATGTGCTCCAAAGTATCCCACTGCAGATTCCAACAAAACAGTGTTAGCAAACTGCTGAGTAAAATGTACAATGTAACTCCGTGGGATGAATTCATACATCACAGAGCATTTTCTCAGAAAGCTTCTTTCTAGTTTTTATCTGAGGATATTTCCTTTTTCACCGTCAGCCTAAATGCACTCCCAAATATCCCTTTGCAGAATCCACAAAAAGAGTGTTAGGAAACTGCTCAATGAAAAGAGCAGTGTAGTTCTGTGAGATGAATTCACACATACAAAGAAGTTACTCAGAAGGCTTCTTTCTAGTTTTTATCTGAGGATATTTCCATTGTCACCATAGGCTTCAATGTGATCCAAAATGTCCCTTCTCAGATGCCCCAAAAACGTGCTACCATATTGCTCCATGAAAAGAATGGTGTTACTCTGTGATATGAATTCAGAAATCAGAAAGCAGTTTCTCAGAAAACTTCTTTCTAGTTTTTCTCTGAGGTTATTTCCTTTTACACCATAGACCTCAATGCAGTCATGAATATCTCTTTGAAGATTCCACGAAAATAGTGTTAGCAAACTGCTCCATGAAAAGAAAGGTGTAAATCTGAGAGAGGCATTCACACATCACAAAGCAGTTTCTCAGGAAGATTCTTTCTAGTTTTTATCTGAGGATATTTCCTTTTTCCCATAGGCTTCAACTTGCTCCCAAATATCCTTTTGTAGATACCATGAAAACAGTGTTATCAAACTGCTCCATGAAAAGAAAGGTGCACTTCTGTGAGATGAATTCACACGTCACAAAGTGTTTTCTCAGAAAACTTCTTTTAAACTTTTATCTGAGGATATTTCCTTTGTCACCATAGGCTGCAATGCTAATCACAATATCCCTTCTCATATTCCCCAAAAACAATGCTACCTAACTGCTCCATGAAAAGTATAGAGTAACTCTGTGAGATTAATTCACAAATCTCAAAGCAGTTTCTCAGAAAACTTCTTTCTGATTTTTGTCTGAGGAAATTTCCTTTGTCACCATAAGATTCAATTTGCTCAGAAATATCCCATTGCGGATTTCAAGAAAAGAATGTTAGAAAATTGCTCAATGAAAAGAACCGTGTAACTCTGTGAGATGAATTCACACATCAGAAAGCAGCTTCTCAGAAAGCTTTTTGGTGTATCTGAGGATATTTTCTTTGTCACCATAGACTTCATCACGCTCCCAAATATCCTATTACAGATTCCTCAAAAACAGTGTAATCAAATTGCTCAATGCAAAGAAAAGTGTAACTGTTTGAGATGAATTCACACATCACAAGGCAATTTCTCAGAATGCATCTCTGTATTTTTTATCTGAGTGTATTTCCTTTTTCAATATAGGTCTCAATGTGCTACCAAATGTCATTTTGCAAATTCCTTGAAAGCAGAGTTAGCAAACTGCTGTATGAAGAGAAAATTGTAACTCTGTGAGATGAATTCACATATCACAAAGCAGTTTCTTAGAAAGCATTTTTCTAGTTTTTATCTGAGGATATTTCCTTTGTCACCATAGGCTTCAGTGCGATCCAAAATATCCCTTCTCAGATTCCTCAAAAACAGTGCTACCAAACTGATCCATGAAAAGAATTGTGTAACTCTGTGAGATGAATTCCAAATCACAAAATAGTTTCTCAGAAAGCTTCATTCTAGTTTTTCTCTGAGGATATTTCCTTTTTCACCATAGGCATCAATGCACTCATGAATATCCCTTTGAAGATTTCATGAAAATAGTATTAGCAAACTACTCCATGAAAAGAAAGGTGTATATCTGTGAGATGCATTCACTCATCACAAAGCAGTTTCTCAGAAAGATTCTTTCTAGTTTTTATCTGAGAATATTTCCTTTTTCACCATAGGCTTCAACTCACTCCCAAATATCCTTTTGTAGATACCATGAAAACAGTGTTATCAAACTGCTCCATGAAAAGAAAGGTGTACCTCTGTGAGATGACTTCACTCATTACAAAGTACTTTCTCAGAAAGCTTCTTTTTAGTTTTTATCTGAGGACATTTCCTTTGTCATCATAGGCTTTAATGCTATCCAAAATATCACTTCTCATATTCCCCAAAAACAGTGCTACCTAACAGCTCCATAAAAAGTATTGTGTAACTCTATGAGGTGAATTCACAAATCACAAAGCAGTTTCTCTGAAAACTTCTTTCTATTTTTTGTCGGGGGATATTTCCTTTTTTCACCCTAGGCCTCAATAGCTCACGAATATCCCTTTGCAAATTTCATGAAAATAGTGTTAGCAAACTTGTCCATGAAAAGAAAGGTGTAAATTTGTGAGATGAATTCACACATCACAAAGCAATTTCTCAGAAAGGTTCTTTTAGGTTTTTGTCTGAGGATATATCCATTGTCACCATAATCTTCAATGTGCATCCAAATATCCTATTGCAGATTCCCCAACAACAGTGCTATCATACTACTGCATGAAAAAAATGGTGTAAATCTGTGAAACAAATTCACACATCACAAAACTGTTTCTCAGTAATCTTTTTACCAGTTCTTATCTGAGGATATTTCCTTTTTCACCATATTTCTCTATGTGCTCCCTAATATCCTTATGCAGATTCCTTGAAAAATGTGTTAGTAAACTTCTCAATCAAAAGAACAGTGTAACATTGTGAGATGACTTCACACATCACAAAGCAGGTTCACAGAAGTTTGTTTTTGGTTTTTGTCTGATATATTTCCTTTGTCACCAGAGGGTTCAATGTGCTCCAAAATATCCTGTTGCAGATTCCTCAAAAATAGTGTTATGAAACTATTCAGTGAAAAGTACTGTGTTTTCTCTGTAAGATGAGTTCACACAACATAAAACAGTTTCTCAGAAAGCTATTTTCTAGTTTTTTGTCTGAGGATATTTCCTATTTCACCATAGGATGAATGCACTCCCAAATATCCCTTTACAGATTCCACAAAAACAGTTTTAGCAAAGTGCTCCATTAAAAGAAAGGGGTAACTCTGTGAGATGAATTCACACATCATAAAGAACTTTATCAGAAAGCTTCTTTCTAGTTTTTATCTGAGGATATTTCTTTTGTCACCATAGGCTTCAATGTGCACCCAAATATTGTATTGCAGATTCCATGAAATCCATGTTAAAAAACTGCCGTAAGGAAAGAAACGTATAACTCTGTGAGATGAATTCACACATCACAAAACAGTTTCTAAGAAATCTTCTTTCTAATTTTTATCAGAGGATATTTCACTTGTCACCATAGGCTTCCATGCAATTCAATATATCACTTCTCAGATTCCCCAATAACAGTGCTACCAAACTGTTCCATGAAAAGAGTGCTGTAATTCTGTGAGATGAATTCATGCTTCACAAAGCAGTTTCTCAAAAAGCTTCTTTCTAGCTTGTGTTTCAGGATATTTCTTCTTTCACCAGAGGCCTTAATTCATTCCCAAATATCCCCTTGTAGATTCTGTGAAAACAGCGTTAGTAAATTTCTCAACGAAATGGTGTAACTCTGAGAAAAGAATTCACACATCACAAGTCAGTTTCACGTAAAGCTTCTTTTTGATTTTTATCTGAGGATATTTCCTGTGTCACCATTGGCTTCAATGTGCTCCCAAATATCTACTGCAGATTCCACGAAACCAGTGTTATCAATAGGTTCAATGAAAAGAATGGTGTAACTCTGTAAGATGAATTCACACATCACAAAGCAGTTTCTCAGAAAGCTTCTTTCTAGTTTTTATCTGAGGATATTTCCATTTTCACCATAGGCCTAAATGTGCTCCCAAATATCCCTTCGCAGATTCCACGAAAAAAGTGTTAACAAACTGCTCTATGAAGAGAAAGGTGTAAAGCTGTCAGATGAATTCAAACATTACAAAGAACTTTCTCAGAAAGCATCTTTCTAGTTTTTATCTGAGGATATTTCCTTTTTCACCGTAGGCTTCATTGGAAACAAATATATCCCTCCTCAGATTCCCCAAAAACCGTGTTACCAAACTGTTCCATGAAAAGAATCGTGTAACATTGTGAGTTGAATTAACACATCACAGAGCAGTTTCTCAGAAAGCTTCTTTCTAGTTTTTATATGAGGATATTTCTTTTGTCACCATAAGCTTCGAAGTGCTCCAACTATCCCATTGCAGATTCCAAGAAAACAGTGTTTGCAAACTGCGCAATGAAAACAACAGTGTAACACTCTAGGATGAATTCACACACCACAAAACTACAAAGCACTTTCTCAGGAACCTTCTTCCTGGTTTTCTTCTGTTGATATATCCTTTTCACTATAAGCCTCAATGCGCTCCTGAAAAAACCTTTGCAGATTCCTCGAAAACAGTGTCAGCAAACTGCTCCATAAAAAGAAAGATGTAACTGTGGGAGATGAATTCACACATTGTGAAACAGTTTCACAGAATGTTTCTTTTCGGTTTTTGTCTGAGTATATTTCATATGTCACCACAGGCTTCAATGCCCTCCAAAATATTACAGATACAAAGAAAGCAGTATGGGCAAACTGCTCCACAAAACTAGTGGTGTAATTCCATGAGATGAATTCACACATCACAAAGCAATTTCTCAAAAAGCTTCTTTCTAGTTTTTATCTGAGGATATTTCCTTTTACACCACAGGTCGTAACTCACTCCCTAATATCACTTTGTAGATAGCACGCAAAGATTGTTAGCAAACTGTTTCAGGAAAAGAAAGATGTTACTCTGTGAGATGAATACACACATCATAAGTTTCTCAGAAAACTTATTTCCAGTTTTTATCTATTTATATTTCTTTATCAACATAGGCTTCAAGGCAATCCAAAATCTCCCTTCTCAGATTCTCCAAAAACAGCGTAACCAAACTACTCCATGAAAACTATTGTGTAACTCTGTGAGATAAATTCACAAATCATAAAGCAGTTTCTCAGAAAGCTTCTTTCTAGTTTTTGTCTGAGGATATTTCCTTTTTCACCGTAGACCTCGATGCACTCACGAATATCCCTTTGAGGATTCCATGAAAACAGTGTTAGCAAACTGCTCCATGAAAAGAAAGGTATAAATTTTTTATATTAATTGACACATCACAAAGAAGTTTCTCAGAAAGCTTCTTTCTAGTTTTTATCTGAAGATATTTCCTTTGCCACCATAAGCTTCAATGCAATCCAAAATATCCCTTCTCAGATTCCCCAAAAACAGGGCTACCAAACACATCCATGAAAATAATCAAGTAACCCTGTGAGATGAATTCACAAATCACAAAGCCATTTCTCAGAAACTTTCTTTTTGGTTTTTGTCTGAGGATATTTCCATTGTCAATATATGTTTTCATGAGCTCCCAAGTAACTTTTCTCAGAGCAAACTGCTCTAAGAAAAGAATCATGTAATTCTGTGAGATGAATTCACACATCACAAAGTATTTTCTTAGAAAGATTTTTTGTAGTTTTTAACTGAGGATATTTCCTCTGTCACCATATTCCTCAATGTGCTCTGGAATATCCCATTGCAGATTCCATGAAAAAAGTGTTAGCAAACTTCTCAATGAAAAGAATGGTATAACTAGCTAAGATGAATTCACACATCACAAAGCAGTTTCACAGTAAGCTGCTTTTTGGTTTTTGTCTGAGGATATTTCCTTTGTCACCATTGGCTTCAACGAACTCCAAAATAACCTATTGCAGATTCCATGAAAGCAGTGTCATCAACCTGCTCAATTAAACGAACAATGTAAATCTGTATGATGAAGTCACACATCACAGAGCTTTTTCTCAGTAACATTCTTTCCAGTTTTTATCTAAGGATATTTCCTTTTTCACTCTTGGTCTCAATGCACTCCCAAATATCCCTTTGCAGAATCCAAGAAAACAGTGTTATTAAACTGCTCCATGAAAAGAAACGTGTAACGCTGTGAGATGTATTCACAAGTCACAAAGAATTTTCTTTGAAATTTCTTTCTAGTATTTATCTGAGGATATTTACTTTGTCACCATAGACTTCATTGTGATCCCAAATATCCCTTCTCAGTTTCCCCAAAAACAGTGCAACCAAACTGCTAAATGAAAAGAATCATGAACTTCTTTGAGATAAATTAACACATCACAAAGCGGTTTCTCAGAAAGCTTCTTTCTACTGTTTATATGAGGATGTTTCCTTTGTCACTGTAAGCTTCTGTGCACTGCAAAGTATCCTATTGCAGATTCCAAGAAAACAGTGTTACCAAACTGCTAAATGAAAAGAACAGTGTAACTCTGTGAGATGAATTCAAACATCAAAAAGAGATTTCACAGAAAGCTTCTTTTTGGTTCTTATCTGAGGATGTTTCCTTTTTCACCATAGGCTTCAATGCCCTCCCAAATATCTTATTGCAGATTTCACGAAAACAGTGTTATCAAACAGCTCAATGAAAAGAATGCTGTAAATCTGAGAGATGAATTCACACATCACAAAGCAGTTTCTCAGAAAGCTTCTTTCTATTTTTTATCTCAGGATGTTTCCTTTTTCACTATAGGCCTCAATGTGCACCCAAATATCCCTTTGCAGATTCCACAGAAACTGTGTAAGCAAACTGCTCAATGAAAAGAACAGTGTAACTCTGTGATATGAACTCACACATCACAAAGCAGTTTCTCAGAAAGCTTCTTTCTTGTTTAAATCTGATGATACTTTGTTTTTCACCATAGGCCTCAAGGCGCTCCCAAATATCCCTTTGCAGATAACATGAAAACAGTGTTACCAAACAGCTCCATGAAAAGAATGGTGTAACTCTGTGAGATGAATTCACACATCACAAAGAACTTTTTCAGAAAGTTTCTTTCTTCTTTATATCTGAGAATATTTCCTATGTCATCATAGGCTTTAATGCTATCCAAAATATCCCTTCTCAGCTTCCCCAAAAACAGTGCTACCAAACTGATCCATGAAAGGAATTGTGTAACTCTGTGAGATGAATTAACACATCATGAAACAGCTTCTCAGAAAGCATCTTTCTATTTTTTGTATGAGGATATTTAATATGTCACCATAAGCTTCAATGTGCTCCAAAATATCCCATTGCAGATTGCCAGAAGACAGTGTTAGCAAACTGCTCAGAAAAAAGAACAGTGTAACACTGTGAGATGAATTCACACATCACAAAGCAGTGTCACAGAAAGCTTTTTTCTATTTTCTATCTGAGCATATTTCCTTTGTCACCGTAGGCTTCAACATGATCCAAAATATCCCTTCTCAGATTCCCTAGAAACAGTGCTAACAAACTGCTCCATGGAATGAATCATGTAACTTTGTGAGATGAAGTAACACATCATAAAGCATTTTCTCAGATGGCTTCTTTCTAGTTTTTATATGAGGATATTTCCTTTTCCACAATAGCTTCCATGTGCTCCCAAATATCCCTTCTCAGACACCATCAATACCGTGATGCCAAAGTGCTCCATCAACAGAAACATTTAGCTCTGTGAGATGAATGCACTCATCATAAAGGAGTTTCTCACAAAGCTTCTGTCCAGTTTTACTTGAAGATATTTCCTTTTTCACCACTGGACTCTATGCTCCCAAATATCCCTTTGCAGATTCAACAAAACAGTGTTACCAAACTGCTAAATAAAAAGAAAAGTGTAAGTCTGTGAGATGAATTCACCCAGTACAAAGCAGTTTCTCAGGAAGCTTCTTTCTAGCTCAAATCTAAGGATATTTCCTTTTTCACCTTAGGCTTCAATGTGCTCCCAAATATCTCCTCTCAGATACCACAAAAACAGTGATGCCGAAGTGTTCAATCAAAGAAAAGGTTAAAAACCTTCAGATGAATACACACATTACAAAACAGTTTCTGGAAATGTTTCTCTTCAGTTTTTATCTGAAGTTATTTCCTTTTTCACTCTAGACCACTAGGAGCTTCCGAACATCCCATTCAGAATCCATGAAAACAGCACTAGCAAACTGCTCCATGAAAAGAAACCCGTAACTCTGTGACATGAATTCACAAATCACAAAGCAGTTTCTCAGAAAGTTTCTTTCTAGTTTTTATCTGAGGATATTTCCTTTGTCACCATAGGCTTCAATGTGCTCCAAAATATCCTATTGCAAATTACATGAAAACATTGTTAGCAAACTGTTCACTGAAAGGAATGGTGTGAATCTGTGATATGAATTCATACATCACAAAGCAGTTTTTCAGAGAGCTTCTTTCTGATTTTTATCTGAGAATATTTCCATTGTCACCATAGGTTTCATTGAGATCCCAAATAACCTATTGCAGATTCCACGAAAAAGTTTTATCAAACTGCTCAATGAAAAGAACAGTGTAACTCTGTGAGATGAATCCACATATCACAAAGCAGTTTCTCAAACAGCTTCATTCTAGTTTTTATCTGAGGATATTTCCTTTGTCAATGTAGGCTTCAATGCGATCAAAAATATCCCTTCTCAGATTCTCCAAAAGCAGTGCTACCAATCTGTTCCATAGAAAGAATCATGTAACTCTGTGAGATGAATTAACACATCTCAAAGCAGTTTCTCAGAAAGCTTCTTTCTAGTTTTTATATGTGGTTATTTCCCTTTCCACCATAGGATTCAATGCGCTCCCAAATATCCCTTCTCAGATACCACAAAAACAGTGAAAACAAAGTGTTCCCTCAACAGAAACATTTAACTCTATTAGATGAATGCACACTTCACAAAGGTGTTTCTCATAAAGCTTCTCTCAACTTTGTACCTGAAGATATTTCCTTTTTCACCATTGGACTCTATGCACTCCCGAATGTCCCTTTGCAGATTCCACAAAAACAGGGTTAACAAGCTGCTCAATGAACAGAAAGGTGTATCTCTGTGAGATGAATTCACCCATCACAAAACAGTTTCTCAGAAAGCTTCTTTCTAGTTTAAATCTGGGGATATTTCCTTTTTCAACACTGGCTTCAATGCTCTCCCAAGTGTCTCCTCTCAGATACCACAAAAGCAGTGAGGCTGAACTGCTCAATGAACAAAATTTTAAACTCTATGAAATGAATACACATCACAAAACCATTTCTCGAAAAGTTTCTCTCCAGTTTTTATCTGAAGTTATTTCCTTTTTCACCATAGGCCTCCAGGATCTCCTGAATATCCCTTTGCAGATTCCATATAAACAGTGCTACCAAAATGCTGAAAGAAAGCAAATGTGTAAATCCGTGTAATGAATTCATCCATTGCAAAGAAATTTATCAGAAAACTTCTCTCTATTTTTTATCTCAGGCTATTTCCTTTGTCACCACAGGCTTCAATGTGCTCCCAAATATAATATGGCAGATTCCATGAAAACGGTGCTATCAAACTGCTCAATGAAAACAACAGTGTAACTTTGTGAGATGAATTCACACATCACAAAGCAGTTTCAGAAAACTTCTTTCTTGTTTTTATATGTGGATATTTCCGATTTCAATATATGCATCAAAGCATTCCCAAATATCCCTTTGCACATTCTACAAAAATAGTGTTAGAAAACTGCTCCATGAAAAGAAAGGTGTAACTCTATGAGATGAAATCACATATCACAAAGAAATTTCTCAGACAGCTTCTTTCTAGTTTTTATCTGAGGATATTACCTTTGTCACCCTAGGCTTCAATGCGATTCAAAATATCCCTTCTCAGATTCCCGAAAAACAGTGTTACGAAACTGATACATGAAAAGAATCCTGTAACTCTGTGAGATGAATAAACACATCACGAATCAGTTTCTCAGAAAGCATCTTTCTAGTTTTATATTAGGATATTTCCCTTTCACCAGAAGATTCAAAGCACTTTGAAATATCCCATTGCAGATTCCTAGAAAAGTGTGTTAGCAAACTGCTCCACGAAGTGAAATGGATTCACACATGACAAAGCAGTTTCTCAGAAAGCATCTTTTTGGTTTTTGTCTGAGAATATTTCCAAGGCTTCAATGTGATCCCAAATATCCTATTGCAGATTCCATGAAAAAGTTTTATCAAACTGCTCAGTGAAAAGAACAGTGTAACTCTGTGAGGTGAATTCACACATCACAAAGCAATTTCTCAAAAAGCTTCTTTCTAGTTTTCATCTGAGGATATTTCCTTGTCTCCATAGGCCTCAATGCACTCCCAAATATCCCATTACAGATTACACGAAAAGAGTGACAGGATACTCCTCCATGAAAAGAAAGTTGTAACTCAGTGAGATGAATTCACACATCACAACGAAGTTTCTCAGAAAACTTCTTTCTAGTTTTTATATTAGGATATTTCCCTTTCACCATAAGATTCAATGCAGTCTGAAATATCCCATTGCAGATTCCAAGTAAAGAGTGTTAGCAATCTTCTCCATGAAATGTACACTGTAACACTGTGTGATGAATTTACACATCACAAAGCAGTTTCTCAGAAGGCTTCTTTCTAGTTTTAATCTGAGGATATTTCCTTTTTCACCAAAGGACTCAATATCCTTCCAAAATCCCATTGCAGATTCCATGAAAAGTGTGCTAGAAAAAGCCAAAATTGACAAATGGGATCTCATTAAACTAAACAGCAAAGGAAACTACCCTCAGAGTGAACAGGCAACCTACAGAATGGGAGAAAATTTTCCCAATCTACTCATCTGACAAAGGGCTAATATCAAGAACCTACAAACAACTCAAACAAATTTACAAGAAAAAAACAAACAGCCCCATCAAAAAGTGGGCAAAGGATATGAACAGACAGTTCTCATAAGAAGACATTCATACAGCCAATAGACACATGAAAAAATGCTCATCATCACTCGCCATCAGAGAAATGCAATTCAAAACCACAATAAGATACCATCTCACACCAGTTAGAATGGCGATCATTAAAAGTCAGGAAAAAACAGGTGCTGGAGAGGATGTGGAAAAATAGGAACATTTCTACACTGTTGGTGGGATTGTAAACTAGTTCAATCATTATGGAAAACAGTATGGCGATTCCTCAAGGATCTAGAACTAGAAGTATCATATGACCCAGCCATCCCATTACTGGGTATATACCCAAAGGATTATAAATCATGCTGCTATAAAGACACATGCACACATATGATTATTGCGGCACTATTCACAATAGCAAAGACTTGGAATCAACTCAAATGTCCATCAGTGACAGACTGGATTAAGAAAATGTGGCACATATACACCATGGAATACTATGCAGCCATAGAAAACGATGAGTTTGTGTACTTTGTAGGGACATGGATGCAGCCGGAAACCATCATTCTCAGCAAACTATCACAAGAACAGAAAACCACACACCGCATGTTCTCACTCATAGGTGGGAACTGAACAATGAGATCACTTGGTCTCAGGAAGGGGAACATCACACACTGGTGCCAATCATGGGGAGTGGGAGTGGGGAGGGATTGCATTGGGAGTTATACCTGATGTAAATGACGAGTTGATGGGTGCTGACGAGTTGATGGGTGCAGCACACCAACATGGCACATGTATACATATGTAACAAACCTGCACATTATGCACATGTACCCCAGAACTTAAAGTATAATAAAAAATTTAAAAAAAAGAAAAGAAAATTGTGCTAGAACACTGCTCCACGAAAAGAAAGGTGTAACTCTGTTAGGTGATTCACAAATCACAAAGCAGTTTCTTAGAAAGATTCTTTCTTGTTTCTGTCTGAGGAAATTTTCTTTATCACCATAAACTACAATGGGCTCTGAAATATCCCATTATAGATTCCAAGAAAACAGTGTTAGCGAACTGCTCAATAAAAACAACAGTGTAACTCTGTGAGATGAATTCAAACATCACAAAGCACTTACTCAGAAAGCATCTTTTTGGTTTTTATCTGAGAATATTTCCATTGTCTCCATAGGCTCAATGCGATCCCAAATATCCTATTGCAGATTCCATGAAAAAGTTTTATCAAACTGCTCAATGAAACGAACAGTGTAACTCTGTGAGATGAATTCACACATCACAAAGCAGTTTCTCAGAAAGCTTCTTTCTAGTTTTTATCTAGGATATTTCCTTTGTCTCCATAGGCCTAAATGCACTCCCAAATATGCCATTGCAGATTACACGAAAAGAGTGACAGGAAACTCCTCCATGAAAAGAAAGTTGTAATTCGGTGATATGAATTCACACATCACAACGAAGTTTCTCAGAAAGCTTCTTTCTAGTTTGTGTCTGATTATATATCCTTTGTCACCATAGGCTTGTATGTGATCCAAAATATCCCTTCTCACATTCCAGAAAAACAGTGTTACCAAACTGATCCATGAAAAATATAATGTAACTCTGTGAGATGAATTCAAAAGTCACAAAGCAGTTTTTCATAAAGCTTCTTTGCAATTTTTTCTGAAGATATTTTCTTTGTCACCTTAGGCTTCAATGCAATCCAAAATATCCCTTATCAGATTCCCCAAAAGCAGTGCTACGAATCTGCTCCATTAAAGGAATTGTGTATCTCTGTGAGATGAATTAACCCATCACAAAGTGGTTACCAGAAAGCTTCTTTCTGGTTTTGGTATGAGGATATTTCCTTTGTCACCATAAGCTTCAATTGACTCCAACATATCCCATTTCAGATTCCAAGAAAACCGTTTTCAGAAACAGCTCAATGAAAGAACAGTGTAACGCTGTGAGATGAATTCACACATCACCAGGCAGTTTCTCAGAAGGCTTCGTTTTGTTTTTTATCTGAGGATATTTCCTTTGTCACCATAGGCTTCAATGTGTTCCCAAATATAATATGGCAGATTCCATGAAAACAGTGTATCAAACTGCTCAATGAAAAGAACAGTGTAAACCTGTGAGATGAATTGACATCACAAGGCAGCTTCCCAGAAAACTTCTTTCTCATTTTTAAATGTGGATTTTCCCCTTTTCACTATATGCCTTAATGTGCTCCCAAATATGCCTTTGCAGATTACACGAAAACAGTGTTACAATGCTGCTCCACGAAAAGAAAGGTGTAACTCTGTGAGGTGAATTCACAAATAACAGAGAAATTTCTCAGACAACTCCTTTCTAGTTTTTATCTGAGAATATTTCCTTTCTCAACATAGACTTCAATGCAATCGAAAATATCCCTTCTCGGATTCCTGAAAAACAGAGCTACCAAACTGATCCATGAAAAGAATCGTGTAACTCTGTGGGTTGAATCAACACATCACAAAACAGTTTCTCAGAAAGCTTCTTTATAGTTTTTGTGTAAGGATATTTCCTTTGTCACCATAAGCTTCAATGTGCTCTGAAATATCCCAATGCATATTCGAAGGAAAGTGTTAGCAAACTTCTCAATGAAAGGAACAATGTATCTCTGTGAGATGAATTCACACGTCACAGAACAGTTTCTCAGAAAGCTACTTTCTAGTATTTATCTGAGGATTTCTTTTATCACCATAGGGCCTCAACGTGCTCCAAAATATCCCTTGGCAGATTTCACAAAAACATTGTTAAGAAACTCCTCCACTGAAAGAAAGTCATAATTCTGTAAGACTAATTCACACGTCACAAAGAAGGTCCTCAGAAATCTTCTTTCTAGTTTTTACCTGAAGATATTTCCTATGTCACCATAGCCTTCAAAGTGATGCAAGATATTCCTTCTCAGATTCTCCAAAAACAATGCTACAAAACTCCTTCATGAAAAAATCATGTAATTCTGTTAGATGAATTAACACATCACAAAGCAGTTTCTCAGAAAGCTTTTTTCTAGTTATTATATGAGGACATTTCTGATGTTACCGTAAGCTTCAATGTACTCTGAAATATTTCTTTGCAGATTCCAAGATGACAGTGTTAACCTACTACTCAAAGAAAAGAAGAGTGTAACTCTGGGGGATGAATTCACACATCACTAAGCAGTTTCTCAGAAAGCTATGTTCTAGTTACTATTTGAGGATATTTCCTTTTTCACTATTGGCTTCAATGCACTCCAAAATATCCTATTGCAGATTCCATGAAAACAGTGTTAGCATACTGCTTAATGAAAAGAATGGTTTAACTCTGTGAGATGAATTCACACATCACAAAGAAGTTTCTCAGAAAGCTTCTTCTCGGTTTTTATCTGAGGACATTTCCTTTGTCACCATAGGCTTCAATGTGCTCCCAAGTATCCTATCACAGATTCCATGAAACCAGCGTTATCAGGCTGTCCAGTGAAAAGTACAGTGTAACTCGGTGAGATGAATTCACATATCACAAAACAGTTTCTCAGACAATTTCTTTCTAGTTATTATCTGAGGATAATTTATTTTTCTCTGTAGCCCTCAATGTGCTCCTAAATATCCATTTGCAGATTCCATGAAAACATTATTAGCAAACTGCTACATGAAGAGAATGATGTACCTCTGTGAGATGAATTCACACATCACAAAGAAGTTTCTCAGAAAACTTCCTTCTAGTTTTTATCTGAGGATATTCCCATTGTCACCATAGCCTTCAATGTGATTCAAAGTATCCCTTTGCAGATCCCATGAAAACAGTGTTAACCTACTGCTCAATGAATAGAACAGTTTAATTCTGTGAGATGAATTGACACATCACTAAGCAGTTTCTCAGAAAGCTATTTTCTAGTTATTATTTGAAGATATTTCATTTGTCACCTAAGGCTTCAACGCACTCCAAAATATCCTATTGCAGATTCCACGAATGCAGGGCTTGCATACTGCTCAGTGAAAAGAATGGTGTATCTCTATGAGATGAAATCCTACATCACAAAGCAGTTTCTCAGAAAGCTTATTTCTTGTTTTTATCCGAGGATATTTCCTTTGTAACCATAGGCTTCAATGTGATCCCGAGTATCCTATTACAGATTCCTTGAAACCAGGGTTAACAAACTGCCCAATGAAAAGTACAATGTAACTCTGTGAGATAAATTTACACATTGCAAAGCAGTTTCTCAGACAATTTCTTTCTAGTTTTTATCTGAGGATATTTCCTTTTTCACTATAGCCCTCAATGTGCTCCCAAATATTCCCTTGCAAATTCCACAAAAAGTATGTTAACAAACTGCTACATGAATAGAAAGGTGTACCTCTGTGAGATGAATTCACACATCACAAACAAGTTTCTCAGAAAGCTTCTTTCTAGTTTTTATTTGAAGATATTTCCCTTGTCACCATAAGTTTCAAGGTGATTCAAAATATCCCTTCTCAGATTCCCCAAAAACACTGCTACCAAACTGCTCCATGAAAACTGTTGTGTAAATGTGAGATGAACTCACACATCACAAAGGTGTTTCTCAGAAACTTTCTAGTTTTTGTCTGAGGATATTTCCTTTGCCAAAATAAATGTCAATGCGCTCTGAAATATCGCATTCCAGATACCAAGAAAACAGTGGTAGCAAACTGCTCAATGAAAAAAACAGTATAACCCTTGAGATGAATTCAAACATCACTAAGCAATTTCTCAGAAAGCAATTTTCTAGTTATTATTTGAAGATATTTCATTTTTCACCTTAGGCTTCAATGCGTTCCAAAATATCCTTTTGCAGATTCCATGAAAACATTGTTAGCATACTGCTCAATGAGAAGAACTGTGTAACTCTGTGAGATGAATTCACACATCAGAAAGCAGTTTCTCAGAAAGCTTTTTTTCATTTTTTATCTGAGGATATTTCCTTTTTCACTGTAGGCTTCAATGCACTCCCAAGTGTCCTATTACAGATTCCATGAAACCAGTGTTATCAGACTGCCCAATAAAAATACGGTGCAACTCTGTGAGATGAATTCACACATCACAAAGCAGTTTCTAAGACAATTTCTTTTTAGTTTATATGTGAGGATATTTCCTTTTTCACTATAGTTCTCAATGTGCTCCCAAATATCCCTTTGCAGATTCCACACAAACTTTGTTAGCTCACTGCTATATGAAAAGAATGGTGTACATCAGTGATATGAATTCACACATCACAAACAAGGTTCTTAGAAAGCTTCTTTCTAGTTTTTATCTGAGGGTATTCCTTTATCACCATAGGCTTTAAGGTGATTCAAAATATCTCTTCTCAGATTCTCCAAAAACAGTGCTACCAAACTGCTCCATGAAAACCGTGGTGTACTTCTGTGAAATGAATTCACACATCACAAAGGTGTTTCTCAGAAACTTTCTTTCTAGTTTTTGTCTGATAATATTTGCTTTGTGAAAATGAGCTTCAATGTGCTCTGAAATATCCCAATGCAGATTCCAAGAAAACAGTGGTACCAAAATGCTCAATGAAAAGAACAGTGTAACTTTGAAAGATGAATTTACACATCACAAAGCAGTTTCTCAGAAACTTTCTTTCTAGTTTTTATCTGAAGATATTTCCTTTTTCACCATAGGCCTCAATGTGCTCCCAAATATCCCTTTGCAGATTTCGGAAAACAGTGTTAGCAAACTGCTCCATGGAAAGAAAGTTGTGACTCAGTGAGATGAAATCACACATCACAAAGAACTTTCTCAGAAATCATCTTTCTTGTTTTTATCTGAGAATTTTTCCTTAGTAACCATAGACTTCTATACAATCCAAAATATCCCTTCTCATATTCCCCAAAAACAGTGCTACCAAGTGGCTCCATGAAAAGAATCATGTAACCCTGTGAGATGAATTAGCACATCACAAAGTCATTTCTCAGAATGCTTCTTTCTAGTTTTTACATGAGAACATTTCCTTTGCCACAATAAGCTTCAAGGTGCTCCAAAATATCCCATTGCAGATTCCAAGAAAACAGTGTTAGCAAACTGCTTGATGAAAAGAACAGTGTAACGGTGTGAAATGTATTCACAGATCAGAAAGCAGTTTCTCAGAAAGCTTCTTTCTAATTATCATCTGATGATATTTCCTTTGTCACCATAGGCTTCGATGTGTTCCAAATTATAATATGGCAGATTCCATGAAAATAGTGTTATAAAACGGCTCAAAGAAAACAACAGTGTAACTCTTTGAAATGAATTCACACATCACAAAGCAGTTTCCCAGAAAACTTCTTTCTGGTTTTTAAATGGGGATGTTTCCCTTTTCACTATATGCCTCAATGTTCTCCCAAATATGCCTTGCAGATTCCAAGAAAACAGTGTTACAAAACTGCTTCATGAAAAGAAAGTTGTAACTCTGTGAGATGAAATCACAAATAACAAAGAAATTTCTCAGACAGCTTCTCTCTAGTTATTATCTGAATATTTTTTCTTTGTCACCATACGCTTCAATGTGATTCAAAATATCCCTTCTCAAATTCCCCAAAATCAGTTCTGGAAAACTGATCCATGAAAAGAAAACTGTATCTCTGTGAGGTGAATTCACATATCAGAAACAAGTTTCTCAGAAAGCTTCTTTCCAGTTTTTTTTTATCTGAGGATATTTCCTAGTCACTATTGACTTCAATGCTATCCAAAATATCTCTTCTCAGATTCCCCAAAAACAGTGCTACCAAACTGCTCCATGAACAGAATTGTCAACTCTCTGAGATGAATTAGCACATCACAAAGCAGTTTCTCAGAATGCTTCTTTCTGTTTTTTTTAATGAGGATATTTTCTTTGTCACCATAAGCTACAATGCGCTCTGAAATATCCCATTGCAGATTCCAAGAAAACACTGTTAGCAAACTGCTCAATGAAAAGAACAGTGTAATTCTGTGAGATGAATTTACGCATAACAACGCAGTTTCTCAGAAAGTTTCTTTCTAGTTTTTATCTGAAGATATTTCCCTTTTCACTATAGGCTTCAATACACTCCCAATTATCCCTTTGCAGATTTGATGAAAATAATGTTAGCAAGGTGCTGCATGAAAAGAAAGGTATAACTCCATGAGATGAATTCACACATCACAAAGAACTTTCTCAGAAAGCCTCTTTCTAGTTTTTATCTGAGAATATTTCCTTTGTCACCATAGGCTTCTATGCGATCCAAAATATTCCTTCTCAGATTCCTCAAAAACCGTGTTACCAAACTGGTCCTTGAAAAGAATAATTTAACTCTGTGAGACGAATTAAGACATCACAAAGTGGTTTCTCAGAAAGCTTCTTTCTAGTTTTTGTATGAGGATATATACTTTATCACCATAAGCTTCAAAGCACTCCAAAATATTCCATTGTGTATTCCACAAAAACAGCGTTGGCAAACTGCCACCTGAAAAGAAAGGTGCGACTCTGTGAAATGAATTCACACGTCACAAAGAACTTTCTCAGAAAGCTTCTTTCTCATTTTTGTCTGAGGATATATCCTTTGTCACCATAAGTTTCAAAGCACTCTGAAATATTCCATTGTGCATTCCACAAAAACAGTGTTGGCAAACTGTCACATGAAAAGAAAGGTGCAACTCTGTGAAATGAATTCACACATCACAAAGAACTTTCTCAGAAAGCTTCTTTCTAGTTTTTATCTGAGGATATTTCCTTTTTCACCATTTGCCTCAATGTGCTCATGAATATCCCTTTGTAGATTCCACGAAAATAGTGTTAGCACACTGCTCCATAAAAAGAAAGGTGTAAATCTGTAAGATGAATTCACACATCTCGAAGTAGTTTTTGAGAAATATTCTTTTTGGTTTTTGTTGGAGGATATTTCCTATTTCACCATAGGCTTCAATGTTCTCCCAAACATCCTATTGCAGATTCCACGAAAAGAGTGTTATCAAACTGCTCATTGAAAACCACAGTGTCACTCTGTGAGATGAGTTCACACATGATGAAGTAGTTTCTCAGAAATCCTCTTTCTAGTTTTTAATAGAGGATATTTCCTTTATCACCATAGGCTTCAATGTGACCCAAAATATCCCTTCTCAGATTCCCCAAAAACAGTGCTACCAAATTGATCCATGAAAAGAATCGTGTAACTCTGTGAGATGAATTAACTCTTCAGAAAGCTGTTTCTCAGAAAGCATTTTTCTAGTTTTTATCTGAGGATCTTTCCTTTGTCACCATAAGCTTCAATGTGATCCAAAAAATCCCTTCTCAGATTCCCGAAAAACAGTGCTACCAAACTGCTCCATGAAAAGAATCGTGTAACTCTGTGAGATGAACTCACAAATCACAAAGTAGTTTCTCTGAAAGCTTCTTTCTGGTTTTTGTCTGAGGATAGTTCCTTTTTCACCATAGACCTCAAAGCGCTTGAGATTATCCCTTTGCAGATTCCACAAAAACAGTGTTAGGAAACTACTCCATGAAAAGGAAGGTGTATCTCTGTGAGATGAATTCACATATCTCAAAAAAGTTTCTTGGAAAACTTTCTGGTTTTTGTCTGGGGTTATTTCCTTTCTCATCATATTCTTCAATGCACTCCCAAATATGCTATTGCAGACTCCATGAAAACAGTATTACCAAACTCCTCAAAGAAAATAACTGTGGATCTCTGTGAGATGAATTCACACATCATGAGCAACTTTTTAAGAAAGCTTCTTTCTAGTTTTTATCTGAGGGTATTTCTTTTGTCACCATAGGCATCAATGCGATCCAAAGTATTCCTTCTAAATTTCCCTTAAAACAGTGTTACCCATCTTCTCCATGAAAAGTATGATGTAACGTTTTGAGATGAGTTCAAACACCACACAGCTGTTTCTCAGAAATCTTTCCAGTTTCTGTCCGAGAATATTTTCTTTTTCACCGTTTGCCTCAATGCACTTGCAAATATACCTTTGCGGTTTCCACGAAAATGGTGTTTGCAAAGTGCCCCATGTAAACAAAGGTGCAAATCCACCAGTTGAATTCACACATCAAAAAGAAGTTTCTCAGAAAGCTTCTCTCTGTTTTTTTCTTAGGATATTTCCTTTGTCACCATAGGCTTCAACGTGCTCCCAAATACCCTGTTGCAGATTCAATGAAAACAGTGTTATCATACTGCTGAAAGAAAGTAACAGTGCATCTCTGTGAGGTGAATTCACACATCCAAAAGTTGCTTCTCTGAAAGCTTCTTTCTAGATTTTATCTGAGGATATTTACTTTTTGACCATAGCCCTCAATGTGATCCGGAATGTCCCATCGCAGATTCCATGAAAAAAGTGTCAGCCCACTTCTCAATGAAAAGAATGGTGTAATTCTGTGACGTTAATTCATACATCGCAAAGAAGTTTCTCAGAAAGTTTCTTTCTAGATTTGAGGGTGGAGCAAGATGGCCCAATAGGAAGAGCTCCAGTCTCCAACTCCCCGTGTGAGCGACACAGAAGACCGGTGATTTCTGCATTTTCAACTGAGGTACTGGGGTCATCTCACTAAGGAGTGCCAGAAAATCAGTGCTGGTCAGCTGCTGCAGCCCGACCAGCGAGAGCTGAAGCAGGGTGAGGCATCGCCTCACCTGGGAAGTGCAAGGGGGAAAGGAATCCATTTTCCTAGCCAGGGGAACTGAGACACACAACACCTGGAAAATCGGGTAACTCCCACCCCAATACTGCACTTTAAGCAAATGGGCACACCAGGAGATTATACCCCACACCTGGCCGGGAGGGTCCCATGCACACGGAGCCTCCCTCATTGCTAGCACAGCAGTCTGCGATCTAACCACAAGGCAGCAGAGAGGCTGGTGGAGGGGAACGCGCCATTGCTGAGGCTTAAGTAGGTAAACAAAGCTGCTGGGAAGCTCAAACTGGGTGGAGCTCACAGCAGCTCAAGAATACCTGCCTGTCTCTATAGACTCCACCTCTGGGGACAGGGCACAGCTAAACAACAACAACAACAAAAAAGGCAGCAGAAACCTCTGCAGATGCAAACGACTCTGTCTGACAGATTTGAAGAGAGCAGTGGATCTCCCAACATGGAGGTTGAGATTTGAGAAGGGACAGACTGCCTGTTCAAGTGGGTCCCTGACCACTGAGTAGCCTAACTGGGAGACAACCCCCACTAGGGGCAGTATGACACCCTACATCTCACAGGGTGCAGTACACCCCTGAGAGAAAGCTTCCAAAATAAGAATCAGACAGGTACACTCGCTGTTCAGCAATATTCTATCTTCTGCAGTATCTGCTGCTGATACAGAGGTAAACAGGGTCTGGAGTGGACCTCAGACAATCTCCAACAGACTTACAGCCGAGGGTCCTGACTGTTAGAAGGAAAACTATCAAACAGGAAGGACACCTACACCAAAACCCCATCAGTACATCACCATCATCAAAGACCAGAGGCAGATAAAACCACAAAGATGGGGAAAGAGCAGGGCAGAAAAGCTGGAAATTCAAAAAATAAGAGCTCATCTCCCCCTGCAAAGGAGCACAGCTCATCACCAGCAATGGATCAAAGCTTGACAGAGAATGACTTTGATGAGATGAGAGAAGAAGGCTTCAGTCCATTAAACTTCTAAGAGCTAAAGGAGGAATTACATACCCAGTGCAAAGAAACTAAAAATCTTGAAAAAAGAGTGGAAGAATCGATAGCTAGAATAATTAATGCAGAGAAGGTCATAAACTAAATGATAGACATGAAAATCATGACATGAGAAATACATGACAAATGCACAAGCTTCAGTAATCAACTTGATCAACTGGAAGAAAGAGTATCAGCGATTGAGGATCAAATGAATGAAATGAAGCGAGAAGAGAAACCAAAAGAAAAAAGAAGAAAAAGAAAAGAACAAAGCCTGCAAGAAGTATGGGATTATGTAAAAAGACCAAATCTACATCTGATTGGGGTACCTGAAAATGAGGTGGAAATGGAATGAAGTTGGAAAACACTCTTCAGGATATCATCCAGGAGAACTTCCCCAACATAGTAGGGCAGGCCAACATTCAAATTCAGGAAATACAGAGAATGCCACAAAGATACTCCTCGAGAAGAGCAACTCCAAGACACATAATTGCCAGATTCACCAAAGTTGAAATGAAGGAAAAAATCTTAAGGGCAGCCAGAG
>CAUYQZ010044351.1:0-10543 GCA_963574685.1 Cercopithecus neglectus | reverse complement strand
CTTTGGGAGGCTGAGACGGGCGGATCACGAGGTCAGGAGATCGAGACCATCCTGGGTAACACGGTGAAACCCCGTCTCTACTAAAAAATACAAAAAACTAGCCGGGCAAGGTGGCGGGTCCCTGTAGTCCCAGCTCCTCAGGAGGCTGAGGCAGGAGAATGGCGTGAACCCGGGAGGCAGAGCTTGCAGTGAGCTGAGATCTGGCCACTGCACTCCAGCCCGGGCAACAGAGTGAGACTCTGTCTCAAAAAAAAAAAAAAAAAAAAAAAAAATATATATATATATATATATATATATATATAAATGAGCCGGGTGTGGTGGCGCACACATGTAATCCCAGCTACTTGGGAAGGTGAGGCACGAGAATCACTTGAACTCAGGAAGTGGAGGTTGCAGTGGGCAGAGATCACAACCCCTGCACTCCAGCCTGGGTGACAGAGTGAGACCCAGTCTAAAAATAAATAAATAAAATAAAATAAAATAAAATAAAATAAAATAGATGAGGTCCTACTGTGTTGTCCAGGCTGGTCTCCAGTTCCTGGGCTCAAGCAATCCTGACTTGGCTTCCCAAAGTGATTGGGTTACAGGCGTGAGCCCATGTCCAGCCACACTCTTAAAAAGAGTGTAACACTTTTTAAAACCAGTAAACACTTTTGTAAAACTAGTGTTTTCACGATATTTCTTTTTCCATCCTTTCACATTTAACCTACCTCCATCATTATATTTAAAGTGAGAATTTTCTCCCCATGTCCAACTTTGACTTTAAAAGTGATTTTTTTTTTTTTTTTTTAAATAGACATCGTCTTACTCTGTTGCCCAGGCTGGTGTGCAATGGTATGATTATAGCTCACTGTAACCTCAGATTCCTAGGCTCAAAAAATCCTCTCACCTCAATCTCCTCAGTAGGTCGGACTACAGGTGCACACCACCACACCTGGGTCATTTTTTGTATTTTTTGTATTTTTTTGTAGAAACAGGGCCTTCTATGTTACCTAGGCTGGTTTGGAATTCCTGGCTTCAAATAATCCTTCTGCTTTGGGCTTCCAAAGTGTTGGGATTATAAAGAGTATTGACCGGGCACGGTGGTTAACACCTGTATTTCACTCAGTGGTTTTAGCATCTCTTGGTAATCCTCGACTGACTCAATTGGAGATTACAAAGGGATGAGTTTCTGCTTTTCCTCTGTGTTTATCAGGAGGGCAGTCATTGGGTATCTTGTTTTTAATAACAATCTTATTCCGTTTGGGTTGCTATAACAAAATACTATAGACTGGGTGGGTTCTAAGCAACAAAAATGTATTTCTTGCAGATCTGGAGGCTGGAAAGTCAAAGATCAAGCCCCAGCAGACTCAGCATCTACTAAGGCCCATTTCCTAATTCCCACCTGGTGCCTTCCCGCTGTATCCTCACACGGTAGAAGCGAGCAAGGCAGCTCTCTCTGGGGCACTAATTACATACACAAGGGCCTCCCAAGGGCTGCACCTTCCAAAGGCAATACTGTCAGAGGTGTGCGAACCAGAGCAAATGCATCTTGAGTGGGGGCTGGGTAAAATGAGGCTGGGACCTACTGGGCTGCATTCCCAGATGATTAAGACATTCTAAGTCATAGGATGAGATAGGAGGATGGCACAAGATACAGGTCATAAAGAACTTGCTGATAAAACAGGTTGCAGTAAAGAAGCCGGCTAAATCCCACCAAAACCAAGATGGCAAGTAACCTCTGGTGGTCCTCACTGCTATACTCCCACCAACACCATGAAAGTTTACAAATGCCATGGCAACAACAGGAAGTTACCCTATATAGTATGTAAAAAGGGGAGGCATGGCCAGGCATGGTGATTCACTCCTGTAATTCCAGCACTTTGGGAGGCCGAGGCGGGCAGATTACCTGAGGTCAGGAGTTCGAGGCCAGCCTGGCCAAAATGGTGAAACTCTGTCTCTAGTAAGAATACAAAATTATGGGAGGGGGGAGGGATTGCCTTGGGAGTTATACCTGATGTAAATGACGAATTGATGGGTGCTGACGAGTTGATGGGTGCAGCACACCAACATGGCACAAGTATACATATGTAACAAACCTGCACGCTATGCACATGTACCTTAGAACTTAAAGTATAATAATAATATAAAAATAAAACACAAATGAAAACATGTAACATGCAAAATGAATTTATAAACAAAAAAAAGTCACATGAAATTAATTTTAAAAACAGGTTTTACTTAACACAGTATATCCAAAATATTATAACAATATATAATCAAAATAAAATTACTAATGAAAAAAAAGAAGATATACAAATGGGCAACAAACATATGTAAAAATGCTCAACATCACTAATGATCAGGGAAATGCAAATCAAAACCACAATGCGATACTACCTTACTCCGGCAGGAATCTCCATAATCAAAAAATCATAGATGTTGATGTGGATGTGGTGAACAGGGAACACTTCTACACTTGGAGATCCCTTAGAGAACTAAAAGTAGTACTACCTTTTATTCCAGCAATCCTACTACTGGGTATCTACCCAGAAAAAGGAAGTTTTACTAAAAAGATACTTGCACATGCATGTTTATAGCAGCACAGTTTGCAATTGCAAAAATGTGGAACCAATCCAAATGCTTATCAATTAACAAGTGGATAAAGAAACCCTGAGAGATATGTATACACACACAGACGTATATACACACATATACACATATATGTATGTATATGTATATATACAATGAAATACTACTCAACCCTAAAAAAAATAAATTAATGGCATTGGCAGAAACATGGATAGGACTGGAGACTATTATTCTAAGTGAAGTAACTCAGAAATGGAAAACCAAATATCGTATGCTTTCACTCATAGGTGGGAGCTAAGCTGTGAAAGACATAGGAATGACACAATGGGGTTTGGAGACACAGGGAAAGGTTGGGAAGGAGGTGAGGGATAAAAGACAACAAACTGAGTTTAGCGTATACTGCTCAGGTGATGGATGCACCAAAATCTCACAAATCACCGCTAAAGAACTTACCAATGTAACCAAATACCACCTGTTCCCCCAAAACCTACGGAAATAAAAAATTTTAAAACAACAAAATTAAAAATTAAAAAATAAGACAAGACAAAAAGTGCTGAAAGTAGATCTACCATTTGATCCAGCAATCGCTCTACTAGGTATCTACCCAGAGGAGAAAAAGTCCTTATACAAAAAAGCTACTTGCACACAGATGTTTATAGCAGCACAATTTGCAATTGTAAAAACATGGAACCAGCCAAAATGCCCACCAATCAATGAGTGGATAAAGAAAATGTTACACACACCCACCCACCCACCCACCCACACACACACACACACACACACACCATGGACTACTCAGTCAGAAAAAGGAATGAAATAATCTAATTCCCAGCAACCTGGGTGTAATTGGAGACTATTATTCTAAGTGAAGTAACTCAGGAATGGGAAACCCAATATTGTATGTCCTCACGCATGTGTGGGAGCTGAGCTATGAGGATGCAAAGGAATAAGAATGATACATTGGACTTTGGGGACTACTGGGAAAGGGTGGAGGGTGGGGAAGGATAAAAGACTACACATCGGGTGCAGTGTATACTGCTTGGGTGATGGGTGCACCAAAATCTCAGAAATCACCACTAAAGAACTTATTCATGTAACCAAACACCACCTGTTTTCCAAAAATCTACTGGAAAAAAAAATAATATAAAAATTAAAAAATAAATGGGCTCAGTTATGGCTTCTCCCCTCCGCTTTTATAGTTCTATTTGCTGATTTTCATCAGTTAGCACTGATAGCTACCACCTGGGTCATATTCCAAAATCTTTCAATGAGCATTAAAAATATGGAAATCTTTGGTAAAATTATTTTAAAATATCTTAGTCTTCATACATCCGTGTTGCTAGAAGACTTGGTGAAATACTGGCTTTAGAGTAAAAAAAACAAAAACAGTATAATCTTTTATTTAATAGATGAGCTAAGAGGTATAAAATCGTTTTCTCTATTACTGCAGTATAGGTAAAACTCACCATAGTATTGTAGACAAAGAACTAGATTAAAAATCAAAAGCCTTACTTTTATTATTCAAAACAATAAATACTCCCTACTTTATGGGAGTATTTTGAATGCATTTCTATTATTTTTCTTAAAGCCAGCACATATTTAAAGAGAAAAAGAAAAACTTTACACTGTTTTATTCTCTCAAAGCATTTTTATATCCATTATGTTACTTGATCTATCAATCCCATAAAGTAGGAAATATCTTATTGTCTTTGAATGATTAATTTTTTCACAAACCCTGAGATACAGACAAGTTTAAATGATTTACCCAAGATCACATAGTAAACTGCTCTTACCAAGGTTCTCCATGTTTTTAATGCTCATTGAAGTCCATCAGTTGTCTTTTATAATAATACTAGATGCAAACACTTACTCCACATCAAAAAACATGACATGTTTTTTTAAAATATAAACCATAGATTAAGTGCAGAATGACGGTCTGTTTTCTTAGAATATTAATTGACTCATGAAAAGTAGTCTTTAAACAAAGATAATCAAGAGTATGTTAGGTGTGTTATAACTGTATTATTTTTTCACATTTTCATAAATACAGATATATTTTAAAACATTATATTATTTAAATCCAAATTAGAGCCGCTGGAAATACAGCTTACATTGACTTTAATTATGATTTTAATAGATTATATCAACCCAGTAATCGACACTTTTAGAATATTTGGAGATGTAAGAATCAGGAAAATAAGTTATTAAGAACACTTTTAGGAGATTAGGGACTCCCTGACCTTCCTCTTCTAGAAATGAAATTAGGTACTACGAGTGACAGCTTTAGAGTTACCATGGAACTTCATATAAATTGCTTGATTTTTAAAGCATTTTATACCATTATTAAACAGAGTGAGGTGAGATTAAAACAGCTCTGGTGTCTAATGAGATCAGTCAACTCATGCTATCTAATTTTTAAAATCCTGTGGAGAGAAAAAAATGAGAGGACCCCGATCACTCCCAATAGTCAAATTCACAGTCCAAATCTTTTGGTAGATGACATTCTTGTCCACAGAAGTGATGAGAAAAATGTGTTTGATTAAAGTAACCTTGCTGCTCTGCAATACTTTTAACGGAGGTCTCCTTTGAATGTTTTTTGTTTGTGTTTTTTGTGTGTGTGTGTGTGTGTGTGCATGTTGTCTCTCTTTGACTCATTCTCTGTCAGGTTTCAATCATAGAAACATTACCATTTTTCATTTATACCCTGTTGTTTCCAGGAGTATTCATTTTCAATTTTTTGTTTATTAATTTTTAGCTTACTAATACAGCTCTAGTTACTGAAAACAACACTATTAGTGACTCTGGCCCTTCAATTTTTTCTTTTATTTGTATTATGACAAAATAATGTCTCTGAATAATTTCACAAGTACCTTCCTCACATTTCCTTTTTTTTTTTTTTTTTTTTTTTTTGAGACAGAGTCTCACACTGTCGCCCAGGCTGGAGAGTAGTGATGCAATCTTAGCTCACTGCAAGCTCCACCTCCTGGGTTCATGCCATTCTCTTGCCTCAGCCTCCCGAGTAGCTGGGACTTCAGGTGCCCGCCAACATGCCTGGCAAATTTTTTTGTATTTTTAGTAGAGACGGGGTCTCGCCGTGTTAGCCAGGATGGTCTCGATCTCCTGACCTCGTGATCCTCCCTTCCTCACATTTCTTCTAAAACAATTCTCAAAGAATTGGCTTGTTTGTTAATAATTCTAGCATTAAAATGTATTAATTATATATCTTAAATTCTATCTTCTAAGTGAATATATTACATTACTATTACTTATTATAAAACTTGGTTCCACATCAAATATTTTTAGTTTTATATTGGTTAGTTGAGATTTGGAAATAACCTTAATAAGTACTGTAACATTTATGCACATTGGCTTTCACAGTTCTTCTATGATATTTTTGATGTGAGACTTCAGTAACTGAAATATTGTACACTAATATAATGGTCGAAAAATGTTTTGATATCAAGAGCTGTAACAAATACAATTCCCTAATAAAAATGATGGATTTGGATGGGATAGATTAACGGCATTAGCAGCAGCTGTTCAATAGCCAAACTCCTTATCAACGTGGGTTCAAACCACAGCAAGAGTAACCTTTTGTACTGCATATTTTAGTGGCTTGGTTCTATTCACCCATTAATTGTCTTATAATACCATATCATCTCTCTTCAAGAAGATCAAAAGCTCTTTGAAGGCCTTACAAAAATGCATTCTCTGATTTTTATATCCATTCACAATATAAAACTCTGTGTCCATTGATATTTATTATTTGATACATAACTTTTTTAAACATAAAAAGAAAAACTTTACAGGTTGTCAGTCTTTATAATATGTAATACTGAATTTTAATTGAACACTTTACTGCATGTCAGTACTGTTCTGAGTGTTTTATGCTCACAACAGTCAATATGGTTATAGTCACTTCCTGTTCCATAATGAGATGAAGTAGACACAATTCTCTGTATCATTCCTGCTAACTACACTTAAAATCACAAACATTACAGTTAAAGCAAATATATGATGTTTCTGATAAGTATACAGGAGAAGGGGACTGGCTAGAGACCTTGGTACCTGAAGAATTGGTACAGCAGTAAGTTTTAGGTTTTTCCATTTGTTTGTCTTGTTTTTTGGTTGTTGCATGATAGATCCTAGACTGGGTTCCAGAGATGATGGCAACTTGAACATGCCAACAGTTACACACAAAACGAGGAGCCCCAAGGAAAGTGTGTTCTCTCCAAGGGATGCGAAAATGAGCAGCCGAGGAAAACAGAAGGTTTACACAAAACCACCCTACTCCATAAAAACACAATGGGAATAACAGTGGCTCCAGTCCCAACCAGCCAACAAAGGTCAAGTGGAAAGCTTAGAATTTTATTCCCAACAGAATATAATTAGTTATTCATTTCTTTTATTTTTCCCTGCTGGGGTTGTGTTAGAGAAGTCAAAGAGAGATGCTATAACTTTAGCCCCACCTAGCAGAAATAAAAGCCCACACAATCACCCTTTATATCAGTGGAGGCCACAGTGTAAGCCAATATGTGGTATCCCTCCTCTTCCCAGTCTTGGTATTTTCAGGGGAGGCTTAGGGGGAGCTAAAACTCTCATCCTAATATTGCTAGGTAATATTGTTGCTATTATCTAGCAATAATAATGCGTCCTTTACCCATTTGTGTTAAGGAAAGCTGAGAAGAAAATCTGGAATTTCATCCCCATCTGGCAGCAAGGCAATACCCACTTCTTCTGCATGGGTAGTGTCAGTGGAAGACAACAAAACAGATGGTTTAAATAAAATGAATAAATGGCCAGACATCAATCAAAAATCACTAGGCCAAGTACTAAGAAAATCACAATTTCAATATAAAAAGATAATCAATATACACAAATTCTGAGATGACAGAAATGTTAGAGTTTCCTGATACGTTTAAAGCAACCATCATAAAAATGCTTCAATCAACAATTCTTATTACACTAACATTAGTGTCATTGATATCCTAAAGGGGAATAGAAAGAGGGTAAGGCCGGAAGAGTATGCAATTTAATAATGGCTGAAAATTTCTCTAATTTTACAAAAGACATAAATCTACAGATTAAAGAATTTGATTGAATCCCAAACAGGGTATGTCCAAAGAGATCCATGCCAAGACATATAATCAAACTTGTAAAAGCTAAAGCTAAAGAAAAAAGCTTTGAAAGAAGCAAGAGAGACCTGATACTTTACCTAGCAGGAAAACAATTGAAATGACAATGTATTTCTGATCAAACACCATGGAAGTCACAAGGAATGGGCATAATATTTTTTCAAGCACTAAAATAAAATAACTATTGATTAAGAATTTTATATCCAGCAAAGAATCCTCGAATAATGAGAAAAATCAAAACAAATATCAGATGAAACATAATTAAGACAATTTTTTTTGCCAGCAGACATACTTCTAAAAGAATAGATAAAGGGAATTATTGATTTTGCCAGCACATATACTTCTAAAAGAATAAAGGGAATTGTTGAAACACAGAATAAATGATAAAAAGAATCTTGGAATGTGAGAAATGAAGTAAAAACAACAAAAAGAGTCAACATATGGATCAGTGCAATAGGATTTCCTTCTTCCCTTGTGTTTACTAAACTATGATTTACAGTTGAAGCAAACACTATAACATTATCTGATGCGATTTCAAACATACATAGAGAAAATATTTAAATTGCTTATAAATGGGGGAGGATAAAGTGATAAAGGGATTAAAGATTCTGTGCTTCACTTCAACTAGTAAAATGTCAACACCAGTAACTATGATATTTACATTTACATTAAATGTTACTACTGATGAACAAAGACTTACTCCTGCTATTTTATCATTTGCTTTCTGGTTGTTCTGTGGTCTTTGCTTTTTCATTTATGCCTTTCTCTAGTGAAGATACACATATTGTAATACCTAGAGCAATCATTAAGAAAACTACACAAACAGATACACTAAAAAACACTAAAGATACATGAAAATGGAATTCTAAAGAAAGATATGAGAAATGCACAGAAACTCTAAATGAATATATAAATGTACAAATGAATTAATAAATAAATAAGAAATAAATAACAACAAGAAGAAGACAAAAACGAGATTCAGGTTTAAGCCCTATACAGATTGTGTTCCCTTATCCAAAATGCTTGGGACCAGAAGTATTTTGGATTTTAGATATTTTTCAGATTTTGGAATACTCGCCTATACATAATAAGATGTCTTGCGTTTAAGACTCAAGTCTAAACACAAAATTCACTAATGTTATAAATATTTTTTTAAAAATTCTTTGGGTATATAATAGATGTATATGTTTATGGACTATGTGAGATATTTTAATACAGGCTGAAATGTGAAATAACCATATCATGAACAATGGAGTATCCATCCCCACAAACATTTACCTTTTGAGTTGCAAACAATTCAGTTACACTCTTTATGTTATTTTAAAATGTACGTTTAACTTATTAATGACTATAGTTACCATTATGTGCAGCTATCAATAGTAGGACTTATTCATTTTTTTTCTAAATACTTTGTTTGGTACCCATTAACCATCCCCACCTCCCCTCAGCTCCTCACTACCCTTCCTTCCTCTCCTGCAGTAACCACCCTTCTACTCTCTAACTCCCTGAGTTCTATTGTTTTGATTTTCAGATCTCACAAATAAGTGAGAATATGTGATATGTGTCTTTCTGTGCCTGATGTATTTCACATAACATAAAATCTCCTGTTCCATCCATGTGGTGCAAATGGTAGGTTCTCATCTTTTATATGACAGACTAGTACTCCATTGTGTATACATACCACATTTTTTTATACATTCATCTGTTAACGGACACTTAGGTTGCTTTCAAATCTTAGCTATTGGAAACAGTGCTGTGACAAACATAGGGGTGCAGATATCTCTTTGATAAACTGATTTTCTTTCCTTAGGGTATACCCCAGCAGTAGGATTGCTGGATCATATGGTAGCTCAATTGTCAGTTTTTTGAGGAACTTCAAATCTGTTCTCCATAGTGGTTATAATGATTTACCTATCCACCAAGAGTGTACAAGGATTATTTTTGACCCACATCCTCACCAGCATTTGTTATTTCCTGTTTTTTGGATATAAATCATTTTAACTGGGATGAGATAATATTTCATTTTTTGCTTTGATTTACATCTTTCCTGATATTCCATGATGTTGAGCATCTTTTCCTATGCTTCTTTGCTATTTGTATGTTTTTATTTTCAGAAATGTCTATTTGGATATTTTGCCCATCTTTTGATTGGATTATTAGAATTGTTTCCTATAGAGTTATTTGAGCTTCTTCTTCTTCTGATTATTAATCCCTTATAAGATGAATAGTATGGAAATACTTTCTTTCACTCTGTGGGTTGTCTTTTCACTTTGTTGATTGTTTCCATTACTGTGCAAAAGCTGTTTAACTTGATGTTATCCCGTTTGTTTATTTTTGTTTTGGTTGCCTGTGCTTGTGGAGTATTGTTCAAGAAATTTCTTCCCAGACTAATGTGTCCTGGAGATTTTCACCAGGTTCCTTGTAGTAGTTTCATATTTTGAGGTCTCATATTTAAGTCTGTAATCCATTTTAATTTTTTTTCTATATGGTGAGAAATAGGAGTCTTGTTTCATTTTTCTGCATGTGGATATCCAGTTCTCCCAGCACCATTTATTGAAGAGATTTTCTTTTCCCCAGTGTAAGTGGCATATTAGTGAAAAACGAGTAAAAAGTAGGTATGTGGATTTGTTTCTGGGTTCTCTATTATGTTTCATTGGTGTATGTGTCTGTTTTTACGCCAGTGCCATGCTGTTTACTTTTCTTTTTTTTTTTATTATTATACTTTGAGTTCTAGGGTACATGTGCATAACGTGCAGGTTTGTTACATATGTATACATGTGCCATGTTGGTGTGCTGCACCCATCAACTCGTCAGCACCCATCAACTCGTCATTTACA
>CAUYQZ010044350.1:0-10347 GCA_963574685.1 Cercopithecus neglectus | reverse complement strand
CTTCCTTCCTTCCTTCCTTCCATCCTTCCTTCTCTTCCTTCCTTCCTTCTCTTCCTTCTTTCCTATTTTTTTTTTTTTTTGAGATGGAGTGTCATTCTGTTGCCAAAGCTGGAGCGCAGTGGCGTGATCTCAGCTCACTGCAACCTCTGCCTCCCGGGTTCAAGCGATTCTCCTGTCTCAGCCTCCCGAGTAGCAGAGACTACAGGCACACACCACCATGCCTGGCTAATTACTATGTTTTTAGTAGAGATGTGGTTTCACCATGTTGTCCAGGCTGTCCTGGAACTCCTGACCTCCAAATGATCCACCCGCCTCAACCTCCCAAAGTGCTGGGGTTACAGGAGCGAGCTACCACGCCTGGCCTGAGCTTAATTACTAAAACAGTTTTCTTAATTCCTTAAACAGATAAAAATAGTTGTGTTTTAGAATTGCCTTGATGGTTAAGTGATATATTGTTTTTAAGATGGTTTGAATTGTATGAGCCCAAACTAGTTCCCTCAGTAGATGGCAGCTGTCACTGTTATACTGGTTGATACAAATGCCAATTTGTCTTTTTAAAGATTAAATTGAATTTATTTAATTCTGGGAGTCATGGAATAACACAAATATGAGTTAATGTATATAAATTATTTAGTTTAATGTATGAGGCTCTTTAATTATATTTTGTTACTTTTTTAATAGGCAAAATCTCAAATAGTATTCAGTGTATTGGATGTTGCCCATCAGTTTATAAAGGATGTTAATCCAGATGAACCCAAAGAGGAGAATAATTCTACAAAGGAAACCAATAAAATTCAGCATAAACCCAAATCTTTATTTCTCCAGAGGAGCAGCTCTGAGGTAAACTGAGGAAAATATAGTAGACATTTTCTGATATACGTAATTATGGCAAGTGCCATTCATGTACTTAAGCTACAGAATTTTGTTGATAATTTCATCACATTATTATTTCATATGGATTTGTTCTTTATTAACCAAATACATCTTGACTATAAAAATATTTTCAAGAACATTGCTTTGATTCCACTGAATACTAGTCTTTTTGATGAATGATATTTTGACCATATGTCTTTCTGGACATTTTCATCTATGTCAGGAATTGGATGAGTATTTGCGGAAAACATTTTTTAAAAAACCACAATGCAATCTAACAATTTTATATTAGTCAGGACTTCATTCAGAGAAGCTAAAATATAAAACCTTGCCAAGAGTTTTAAGTGACAGGCAATTTCGCAGTTATTTAAAACTAGATTTATACCAAATTCTGGCAGTTATTTAGATTGACTACTGATCTGACAATGTGCTAGATAAACTTTTATCAACTCATGCCTATATATTTATAATAGGCATATTGATTCTTTAGCAAGAAATGAACTTCAAAATTTGATCTGTGTTATAATCCTCATTCTTTTAGATGCCAGTCACTTTTTCCCTGCAGTTCAAAAATTGTAACTTAGCTGAAGTCATGCTGCTTGTTATGTGTTGACCAAGTCTGGGTTGAAGTTAAATCTGTTGTGTTCCAAACCCATGCTCATAGACGTAAAAGAAAATGTTTTCTATGCTAGTAGGACCTATTTTCAGCAGAGGAAGTGTGCTTGAATTTTTCAGGAGTGTCAGCGTATTTGTGTGGATTTCACTTTCTAATAGACCTGTCAAGGATGTTTTGTGAAGAATCACTGCCTCCTAATTATAACAATAACGTATTGAAGACCAGACACTGCTGTAAATATTTTACACGTTATCTCCTTTTGTCTTTTCTTATTATTCCACTTTTTCAAATGAGAGAATAGTGGCAAGGAATAGTTTTTATAAATTGCCAAAGGTAGAATTGATAATAGAACTTAGATTTCAGCCCAGACCTTCTGACTCCAAATTTCCTGCATTTAACCATTATGCAGAGACTGTGGCTTTAAAAGTTTCTTCTTCATGCCTGCCTTTTCATTTAATTTATCCTATCACAAATAAATCAGTAGCTAACTTTCATTGAACACCTTATGCTAGGCATTGTACTTAATGCTTTACTTGCCTTATCCAATGATTATTGGATAGCCATGTAAGGTTTGTGCTATTACCCCAATTTAACAGATGAGAGAGAGGTTAAGTAACTAGCCTTACTGGAAAGTGATAGTGTAGCCTCCTCTGTGTTATTTGTTAATCTTTACACTAGATGTTTTTCTTGTCTTCATAGGTGACTATGTACGCTGTATACATTGTCTGCCTCATTGCCTTAATTTAAAAACCATTAATTCAATTATTTTATGCAGGAGTGTATATTAAAATCAACTGGTGAAACATTAAAGAAATACATATGATTAAGTTCAGCATCTCCGTGGGTGGGGTTCAGACGTGTGTGTGTGTGTGTGTGTGTGCGCGCATGTGTGTTTAACAACTCCTCAGTGATCCTGGTGAGTGTTCTTGTTGGGAGTCACTGTTATAGATGACAGAGTACACAGTGAAGAGATAACCCCTTCATAGACTTAGTGTTCCTCTGTGCCGAAGAACAATGCTTCTCAAACTTTAATAAGCATCGTAAGAATTAGAGATTGTTAAAAACTTGCATTCCTGGGTCTGTCACCAAATTTGGATTTTTTTTTTTAGATATTTACCTCTGGGTTAGGGCTCAGGAGTCTGATTTTTAATTTAATGGCTAGAAGAACCAAATGGTACCAACGCCTGATGCCTCTCTTATGGGCTTCTTAATGGATCAAAGCCAATGGCACATCCTTGGAAAGAGGTACAGTTCACAAAAGAGCTTACATCTTATGAGCTGAAACCTGGGTTTAAAATAATGACGCTGTTTTTCTTATAGCATTGTAACATTGGGCAAGTTCCTTACCTCTTTTGATCTTCTGTTTTCTGTTTTGGAAAGTGGGGATATTAAAACACATCGTCGTACAGGGATATCATGTACTTAGAGGGTAACGAACATACAGCATTGAATTTCTATGTGCATCTTCAAATGTCTTTTAGAATTGGGCAAGGTCATATTGGACTCTGAGTGGACGTGATATATGACAGTTTTGAGCTGAAACGTTTAAGAGCTAATGTACAACCCTCCAGCTTTTTCTACTCTGCCACAGCTATGTGGAAGCTGGTATTCCAGTGGCATAACTCCAAGATGCAAATGTCTGACATCTCTGATTCATTGCTTGGAAGGAAGCTTCCCTGGAGAGCTGCAGAAATTACTGCATATTGAAATAATTTTATATTAAGTCACTGAGTTTTCAGTGCTTGTTCATTAGTGTAGCATATATACATAGACACACCGACATATTGCTTACTGGATACCAATAAGTACCTTCTCACAAATACTCCTAAGAGTCTATCTTCAAACTAAATTTATCCCCTCTTCCAAAACCTATCAATGTTATTGTTGAAGGTGCCCTACCTAGCTTTCCAAGCCAATGAAGGCAGTTATTTTCTGTTGTGTTTTCACTTCCTCCTCTGCACATCCAATTGGTTACTGTATTAGTCTTCTCAGGCTGCCATAACAAAATACCTCCAACTGAGCAGTTTAAACAAGAGAAATTTATTTTCTACAGTTCTGTAGTCTAGAAGTCCCAGATAAAGGTGCTGGCAATATTGGCAATATTGATTTCTGGTGAGGTTTTACCTCCTGGCTTGTAGGTGGCTGTCTTTTTGCTGTGTTCTTATATGACTTTTCTTCTGTATGCATGTGCATACAGAAAGGAGAGAGAGAGAGAGAGAGAGAGAGAGAGAGAAGAGATATATGATGCCTCTTCATATTTATTTATTTATTTGAGAAAGGGTCTTGCTCTGTTGCCCAGGCTACAGTGCAGTGGTGTGAATTCAGCTCACTGCAACTTCCTCCCATGCTCAAATATTCCTCCCACCTCAGCCTCCTGTGTAGCTGGGACCGCAAGTGCACACCATCACGCCCAACTATCTCCCTCTTCTTAACAGGATACCCAGTCCTATTAGATTAAGGCTTCAACTTCATGATCTCATTTGACCTCAATTACCTCCTTATAGGCCCTATGTCAAAATGTAGTCACATTGAGGGTTTGGGCTTCAACATATGAATTTGCGGAGGGAGATGCAATTCAGTCCATAATAGTTACCATGTCCCATATAGGCTACCAGCTAAAAACTCTTGAATGTTTGGTCATTTATTCTATCCTTATTGCTCTTTCGGATACTGCAATTTTTTCTTTATAAAAGGATTATAAATGGAAAGTACATTTCATTCTCTTCCCTTCTAGGAGTCAGGCAATCCTTCTGGTTTTGTATGTATGTATTTTTTACACAAATGTTAATATGTTTGCTCTGCAAACATGCTTTTTTTTTCACTTAACAATGCAGTTTTTATATCCATGTAAGTACAATATAGAACCTTCTCATTCTATGTAGTGACTGTAAGTACTCCATTTACTGGATGTGAAAAGACTTTTAAAAATCTATCTTTCACCGATCAGCATTTATGCTGTTTCAATCTTTTGCTAGTATATGCTAAAATATAAAGTATAATTTTGAATAATGTGGTTTTTCATAGATATATCAGTATGATAAAATTCTGAAACTCCTACATAAAAAACTATGCATTTATAATGTTGGAATGTTGGTCAATGTGGGTAAATGTCTGTACCATTTTGATTGGTTTCCTTGCAGCCAAACACACTATTTCCTAATTTCCCTCTCTTTGCCACATTGGTATATGGGACTTTACAATGATTTTACATGTCCAGTGGGTTTAAGCTCCTCTGTGCAGCAGGCAGAGCCCTTTATATTCTTCCCCCACTTCCCTTTCTACCCTTTATATTTTCTCATTCTTTACTTTTTGCTATATCAATGCAAACTGCTTATAGTTCCATGCCACCAATGCTGTTTGACTCTCATGTCCTAGCATACATATCATTTCCTTTCTCTGGAATGCTGCCCTTGGCACTTTTTGCTTATGGAATTCTTGTTTTACCTTTCAAAATCCGATTCAGACATCATTTCCCCTGAGTTTTACCTGCTTCTTACACCGTTTTCTGTTGTGGACTTATTAACCTGTGTTTCTGTGGCCAACAGTTAGCATAGTGTCTAGTGTCTGACAGGTCCTCAGATACTTTTTGCTCAAATTTGAAATTTTTATATACATCTTTAGCAAAATACCCTGAATTGTACTCTAACAAACTGCCTGTTTATTTTTCAATTGTGGGCTGAATATAGAGATTTATACTCTCATGTCTTAAAAGATACACATGAATATTTAGCAATTTAATCAGTGTAGGTAATACACATTTGATAATTCAGCCACTGGTGTGGGTTTTATTTTGCTTGGGTTTCCTAATGTGACTGTTCTCTTTGATTCAGTGTATAGCTTCCAAATACTACCTTTATTTTCTTGTGTACTTGGACTGGATTTATATTTTGTACTGAATTCATCTCTCCACAGTCATCATTAATCTGAGGAGCATGCATTGTATTACATGCATCGATGAACTTCTTCATTCATTCCACTAACTTTTAATGAGTACCTACTTTGTGCCAGGCACTGCTCTTGGCACTAAGAAAAAAGACAAAATCCCCAACTTCATTATATACTAATGGGTAAAGACAGGCAATAAATAAACATAGAACAAAGTCACATGGGAGTAAGTAATGGGAAGAAAAATAAAACAGTTAAGGAATTATTAAATGGTGGAAAGGGGGCCTATTAATTTTAGAATTGGTAGTGAAGAACTTTCTAAGTAGGTGATATTTGAGCATTTCATTGAGTCAACGAAATGAGGGAATGGCTATGTAAAGATATGGAGAAGGTTCATTCCAGGCATTGGGTATAGCTAGTACAAGGCCCTGAAGAGGAAATGTGCTTGATGGGTTCTCAGAACTGCCAGAGTGTGAGACTAACTGGTGCAGGGTGAATGAAAGGAGAATGGAAGGAGGTAAAGTAAAAGGCAAGGAAGTGCAAGGTTGTGTAGGGCAGCATAGGTCCTGGTAGAAACTTAGGGTTCCGTTTTTTTTTGTTTTTTTAATCTGAGAAGGTTGTGAGGAGTAGGAGATTGGGGACATAGGGAGAATGTATACAAGACAATTGCACCTTTACAGAGAGAACACTGGTGAACAGCATAAAGATAAGTCATCTGTTCTGTAGGCTCTCATCTTCATAATTTCTGAAGAGACCATTTATAATTGCCAATAGAGTTTTAAAGAACAGAGTAAAGCATATAAATAAGCACAACTTAAAAATATTCTAAGTTTGAAAAGTCTGATTTGTAATGACTAATAATAGTTCTACCTGTATTTTAAAACACAGAAATTTTTTATTAAAATAATTTTTGTGGGTGAATGCAGAAAATTTAATAAAGCATGCCTATATATGCTTTTGATTAGGTAGAAATTACAACGACAAAAAGAGCGGAATGTACAAAACCAAGAGAGAGTCTGTTGTGTGAAGGGTCATTCAATGAAGAAGCTTCTGCACAGTCCTTTCAGGAAGTGTTAAGTCAATGGAGAACCAGAAATCATGATGACAAGAAACAGAATTTACATGCAGCAGAAAAAGGTATGGCTTTTCTTTCTTTTTTTTTTTTTTTTTTTGAGACAGAGTCTCACTTTGTTGCCCAGGCTGGAGTGCAGTGGCGTGATCTTGGCTTACTGCAACCTCCGCCTTCCAGGTTCAAACAATTCTCCTGCCTCAGCCTTCTGAGTAGCTGGGATTACAGGTGTGTGGCACCATGCTGGGCATTTTTGCATTTTTAGTAGAGACGGGGTTTTGCCACGTTGGGCAGGCTGGTCTCCAGTTCCTGACCTCCTGACCTGCCTGCCTAGGCCTCCAAAAGTGCTGGGATTACAGACATGAGCCACTGGGCCCAGCCGGTATGGATATTTTTATAACACGAATGTTTTAAAATGAAGCTGACTTTAGTTTATTTACCTCCATTCTCTGTGAATATAAATGTGATGTTCCAAATCTATAAACACTGGGAAAGCAGTTTGCTGTAACTCCTCAAAGGAGCATCACCGTGTGATCATTGGTGAGTGGTTTAATATTCATCGGCCCTGAACTGGGCACTAGGGGGATTTGCATTTGTTTTCTATGTAAATTCAGACTGTCAAATGAATGGATAATTGGATTCTTTCAGTTCTTCTTCTAGTAGAAATTTTTGCCAGGACAACTATCGCTTTTTTTGAGCAGTAATTGTAACACATAAAACGGGAGAGTTTGTGAGATAAAGAAGAATTTTTTTTTTAGAATATTTGACTTAAAAATGCAATTTCAAGGACCACTATGAACTTCAGGGGGAGAATTGATTTGTGTTCTCATTGTTTTTGTTTCTTTTTGAACTACTTTTTGTTCTTTTATTTTTTTTAAACAGTTTCACTCCTACATTCTAGACATTGATGATCTGGATGACTGAACAGTATCTTTAAGTTTCCCAGTATGTCTTGAGGAAAACCACAAGTTTTTAAAGTATTCAATTTATCATTTTTATTACTCAGAATCTTGTAGTGTCTTCCATTTGCTTTCTATTTAATATAATATGTTAGATAATAAATTTCAATCATGTATCTTACTTGCCAATTTTTCTATTTTTATTTCATTCTTTTCCAGTGGAGAAACTCTGCTGATTATTACTCTTTTATTACACCGTGTAATTTCTAATCTCAAAGTATCACACATCATCTTCTAATTATAATTGAACTTTCAAATAAATTTTATTCAAGTATTTTTCTACATTTCTTTATTACACATCAATTTCACTGATATTTTCAAGACATTATTTGTATGCTCTCTTCTTAGTTTATATCTCAGTATACACCTCATTTTTCATTGACTGTGTTATTTTATGTACTTTATACTTACTACTTCATGCATTTTTTTACTTGTCAACCCTGAAAAGTACTAATTATTCTATAGGAATACCTCTTTATCTACTTTGAAAGCCATAGTATTTAAAATAATACTGTACCGAGTTGAAAAGTCACCAGATCAGAAGTGCAACTCTTTTAAAATTTGTTCTCCATAATGGAAATAACCATATGATAAAATAATGAATGCTTATTTTAAAGACTTGGTTATAACAGAAAGTTACCAAGAAGAAAATGAAAACAGCTCAGTCTCATCATATAGAGAAAATCCATGTTAACATTTTGGTACGTGTTTTTCAATAAACATAGTTGTGTACACACACATGCTCACACAAAAACTGAGGTAACACTAAATACTATTAGTTAACTTGCATTTTCACTGAGATTCTGTAATGGGCAACTGGCCATCTAATAGAGATACATACAATCATTTGTAACTCTTGTAGAGTATTCTATATGGCATGATTTAATCAGACATTTATTGATGGATATTTTATTTCTAATTCCCAGTATTATAAAAGATACTATGATAGGCATCTTCGCTATTTGTGCACTTACAGCGTTACCTTAAAATAAATTTCTAAATGTAGAAATGTTGTCTCAGTGACTTGTTTTATAAAATTTTAATGAATATTGTCAAACTGTCCTCCAAAAAGATTACTGTGTTGGTTGTACTCTCACTGGTAGGGTGTGACATGACTATTTTCTCATATTTTCTAGTTCTTTAACTTTAGCCAGTTTGGTTGACAATAAATTATTATCATTATAGCTGGCTTTTTACCATTATTTGTGAAATAGACACTATTGACTATTTTTTGTCACTACCTTTTGAACTAATATTTTAAATACACCATATAGCTAAAGAGTCTCCTCCCAGCAAATATTGTTAATTCCCTTGCCTGTAGGTCTAGTTATCAACTTATTCACAAGCAAAGTAATCCAGGTCACCTCCCATCTTTATTTCTTGGGAATGTGCCATTGGTAAGGGAGAAAAGTGAATCACGGGCCAGCTGCTTTATCTTCTTCCTCCTCCATCACCCTTCTATGTTTAGAGTTTATATCTCAAACACAGTAGCTCTTCTCTAACATCTAGACAGAAAAAACAAAGAATTACTTTTTTCTTTTTTTCCCTTTTAGCTCTGCTCTCAAGAAGTCTTGTTTCAAAATGAAAAGGGGAACTAATAGTGGAGGCATTTCTTTTATCTCATGACTTGCTCATGTCCTTAAGTGCTCTTTCAGTTCAAGGGATTCTAATCAGTGTTTTTCCAAACTTTTTCCAATTGCTTTCCTCAACACTGCTCTACTCTTTGGGAAGAAGAGAAGTGGGATTTCTTACTTTATTTTTGTTTTAATTTGTTTCCGTTGCTAGCCTGTGGCTGTTTCTGGAAGTTAATCATTAGAGTCTACAGTATGAGGCCGGTACATCCTGTAGTCTTAGTTTATAAAAAAATGTTTTTCCCATCTCTATTTCCCTTGATTCTCCTACATTTTTTTCCCCTTGTGATGTTCAGTTTGGAGACAGGAGTGATATGTGGGAGGGTGGAGGGACTAGTGATCCTGGATTTACACTGCTTTATTTCCCAGATATCTTCATCAGTTTTAAATATCTCTGAATAGTAATTTTAATTTAGTAGTGCTTCAGAAATATCTTAAACATCTGGAAGTAAATTACCACATAGACATAAATTTGTGAAGAAAATTGTCTCCTCCAGATGTCATTATGAGTTATTTATTTTCCATTTCTCATAATGTGTAAATATTATTTTCAGTGGCTATAATACTTTATATATCTGTGTGTTATACCTTTATGTATGTGTTTACATAATGTACAATGAATGTTTGTATTTATAATTTTTATTTAAAAGAATGAGTTGCTTTAACAAATCTTCTGAATTATAAGATCCCTTCATTTCAAGAGATTGTTGAAGAAAACTATGTATCCAGTCACTTAATAAAATACCGATATTTAATACTTATACATTATTTAAACCTTAATCTATTGATTGTATAGGTAAATATTAAAGCATATATGCCTCACAGATGATGAGTTCTACATCTTGAGAGAAGATATGGTAATTTGTAAACTTGCTTGTATTAATTATGCACATTGTGTTTATTTTTACAGACTCATTGGAAGAATGTGAAGTGCAGACTAATCTGAAAATTTGGAGAGAACCACTTAATATTGAAATTAAAGAAGATATTCTATCCTATATGGAAAAATTATGGCTTAAAAAACACAGGAGGTATTTTCTGGAATTGTAATACTATTAGGAAATATGAAAGTTATTTATGTTTCTTTCTTGTATGACATGCCTTCCTATAGCAATTTTATGTGTATATTTCATCTTTGCATACATAATTTTATTTTATTTTATTTTTTTATTATTTTTTTTTTTGAGACGGAGTCTTGCTCTGTCGCCCGGGCTGGAGTGCAGTGACCGGATCTCGGCTCACTGCAAGCTCCGCCTCCCGGGTTCACGCCATTCTCCTGCCTCAGCCTCCTGAGTAGCTGGGACTACAGGCGCC
>CAUYQZ010044349.1:0-12789 GCA_963574685.1 Cercopithecus neglectus | reverse complement strand
AGGAAGGAAGGAAGGAGGGAAGGAAGAAGGGAAGGGAAGGAAGGAAGGAAGGAAGGAAGGAAGGAAGGAGGGAAGGAAGAAGGGAAGGAAGGAAGGAAGGAAGGAAGGAAGGAAGGAAGGAAGGAAGGAAGGAAAAGGAAAGGAAAGGCAGGGAGGGAGGGAGGAAGAACGGAAGGAAGGAAGAAAAAGAAGGAAAGGAAGGAAGGAAAAGGAAAGGAAGGAAGGAAGGAAGGAAAGAAGAAAGGAAGAAAGGAAGGAAAAAGGGAGGAGGGGGAGGAAGGAAGGAAGGAAGGAAAGAGGGAGGAGGGGCAGGAAGGAAGGATGGAAGGAAGGAAGAAAGGTAGGAAGGAAGGAAGGAAGGAAAGAAGGAAGGAAGGAAGGGAAGGAAGGGAAAATTTACTCATGGAAATGAGTGCCTTAACTTTTAAAATAATACTTTCAAATCATGTGAATGTATTAAATCTTCTAGACTATTAAATTAGCTGTTGCCATAAATTCATATAGAATTACCTGCATCTCTCTGTTCTATATTTAAATAGCCATCTCCTGCTGTGAATTTCTCCATCAAGCTATTTATTCAGAAAAATATTTAAAATAGAAATAAGAGGAGAAAAGAAAGAGTTGGTTTATTGGCTGCATTGGTGAAACAATTGGATGCAGTTTTGACAAATGAATTAAAGAAGAAATGGTGCTCCTACACTCTGTGACAAAGCGACCTCACAGAATACCAGCGTGACACTACCTGTGGCCGCAACCCTTCTCCAGCGCCTTCAGGGTGGCAGATGCCATAGAAACTCAGATCTACCTTGTTTGTTCTTTTGAAGTTCAATTCCCCAGTGATCCTTTTCTGTATATATTTTTGACAAATAACAGAGATGGAGAAATATTTTGAGAGAGGAAACTAAACAATAAGCATGCACCTGTAAAGGGAAACCCGCTCAGTTGTAGTAACATTTGATGCTGCTCAGCTCTGTTTGTTTTGAGACAGACCCAATTACAGAAGCAAGACCACGGGGCAACGCACTGTGCATTTTCAGCTTTGAGAAATGAAGCCAATGCAATTCATTGTCTTAAACCACAAAGTGTCTTTCTATTAAAAATTTAAAATGTAGAGAAATAGAATGCATTGGCTCTGCAGGATCTTGCACAGATTCTAAGTGGATTACAAGACCCCTCTAGCCTATGAGAGTATTGTCAGTAAGTGCACCTTCATGCAAGGCAAAGGGGAAGCCCATGACCAATTAGGAAGGATTGCCTGTCTGCAATTCATCTCTCCACACGTATTCTTGTTATCCCCTTCGAATCCAACTCTGGTCACACATAAAGGTCATCATTCATTATTAAAACAGAAGTCTAGGGCCAGGCGCGGTGGCTCATGCCTGTAATCCCAGCACTTTGGGAGGCCAAGGTGGGTGAATCACCTGAGGTGAGGAGTTTGAGACCAGCCTGGCCAATGCAGTGAAACCCCATCTCTACTAAAACTACAAAAAGTTAACCGGGCATGGTGGTGGCCACCTGGCCATCTGTAGTCCCAGCTACTCAAGAGGCTGAGGCAGGAGAATCACTTGAACCCGGGAGACGGAGGTTGCAGTGAACCAAGATTGTGCCACTGCACTCCAGCCTGAGCAACAGAGTAAGAAAGATTCCATCTCAATTTAAAAAAAAAAAAAAAAAAAACCGAAGTCTCCAAGTCACATGCAGGAGCATCACATACATGATTTTCCTGGTAAAAGTGGAAATTCCATTTCCAAGGGACAACAGGAGTCCAAAGAGCAATGTGATTCAAAGGTTGCTTGGCATAATGGACGATGTTATTATTCATGTGTGCATTACTAGTTACACATTGAGGAAGCAAGGGAGGTCTTGACATTTATAAGTTTTACATACTGCAAATGAAAGTCAGTCCTAACTGGCCAATGCAAAGCTGCAATGCCAGTGATTTCATTAGGAGATAGCTCTTATGATAAAGGAAAAAAGTCATCAGTTCTGTGTGCAGAATTAGAGAGTGAGTGGGTAGAGTCAGCCACAAAAAGTCCAGCTTACCAAACATCCTATAAGACCATCATTCCCATCCTGAGTTGTGCAAAATAATAATAAAACAAGCAGAGTTTTTAAATTATGATGAATAAAACTTATTCCAAAAACTTTTCCTCAAAATTAAGGGTCAGTAAACGATATCTATCTATTGTCTATCAATCTATCAATCTATTATCTATCAATTTATTAATCTATCTATTCCATCTATCTATCTGCCTGTCTGTCTATTCCATCTATCATCTATTGATGTATCTATCTATCTATCATCTATCCACATATTCCATCTATCGTCTATCTAGTCCATCCATCTATCTATTTATCAACTATCTAGCTATTTTATATATCTATCTGTCATCTATCTATGTATCTATCTTTCAATCTATTCCATCTATCTATTGATCTATCATCTATATAGCTATTCTATCTGCCTATCATCTATCTATCTATTTCATTTATCTATCTATCTACCTACGTACGTATCCATCTGTACAGCCAAATATAGTCCCTGGTTTATTTTAAATTTAAAAATATTTAAATTTATTTTATGTACAACTATTGAAGGTCAACAAAAAAAAAGAAAATTACCAAATTACCCACAAGCTAAGAAAAGACTTACATTTCAAACGTTTTTTTTAAACAGGGTCTTGCTCTGTTGCCCAGGCTGGAGTGCAGTGGCATGTTCATAACTTACTGCAACCTCTGCTTCCCTGGCTCAAGCTATCCTCCTGCCTCAGCCTCCTGAGCGGCTAGGACTACAGGTGCACTACCATCCCCAGCTAATTTTTTGTATTTTTCTTTTAGTAGAGATGGGGTTTCACCATGTTCCCAGCCTGGTCTCGATTTCCTGGGCTGAAGTGATCTTGCTGACTGGATCTCCCAAAGTACTGGAATTACAGGTGTAAGCCACCATGCCTGGCCTCAAATGGTTTTAAAAAAACAAAAGAAGAATAATGGTTCATGCACGTTAAAACTGTGTGAAATTCAACTTCCAGTGTCCCTACATAACATTTTATTAGCACACACCGATGCACATTTGTTTGTGTATAGTCTATGGCTACTTTCACGCTACAACATCAAAGTGAAGTAGTTGTGACAAAAACAGTGTGTCCCACAAAGCCCAAAAAGTTTACTACCTGACACTTTACAAAAAAAGACTGTTAGCCACTGAGCTGAAGTGTCTACCCTACGGTAAATTTTATTTCAGCGCTTTAAAACATTTTCAAAACTATTTAAAATGTTTTCAAAAATTTGTTGAAGGCAGTTGTGGTGGCTCACGCCTCTAATCCCAGCACTTTGGGAGACCAGGGCAGGTGGATTGCTTGAGCCCAGGAGTTCAAAACCAGCCTGGGCAACATGGTGAGACCTCTATTTCAATTATATATTTTTTTAATGTTAATTAAAATAATAAAAAGTAAAAATAAAAAAAAACTTTTTCAAACTTTTAAATTTTGAAATAAGTTCAAAAATTTAAAAGTTGCAAAGAATTGCGATACACTTTTTACCTAGATTAACCAATTTTTAACATTTTGCAGGAGTTGCTTTATCACTCTCTGATTGTATACACAAATATATGCACGTAGACCTTTATTACGTTAATAATTCAATGTCTATTTCCTAAGAACAAGGATATTCTCCTAAACACAGGAAAATTATAGTTAGAAAAAATACAGTTAGAAGGAATAAGTTCTAGTGTTCAATAGTACAGTAGGGAAATTATGATTAATGATAATTTATTGTATTTTTCAAAATAGCTAGAAGAGAAAATTTGCAATGTTTCCAACATAAAAAGTGGTAAATACTTGAGATGATGAATACTCCAGTTATTCTGACTTGATCATTACACACTGTACACAGAAACCAAACCATCACATGTACCCTAAAAGATATGTACAACTATTGAAGGTCAACAAAAAAAAAAAGAAAATTACCAAATTCAAGAAATTGAATGTTCGTACAATATTTTATCTCTGTACAACCCATATCCTGATTTCATTCGTTGCCCAAATAACGTGTTCTGTAGCTTTTTTGTGTTTTTGTTTGTTTCTGGCCACAGGATCCAATCCAGAGCCAAAGACTGCATTTAGTGATCACAGGTCTTTATTCTTCCTTCATCTGGGACAGCACCTCAGCCTCACCTTGACATTCAGAATGTTCACCTTCTTTTGAAATTCTATCCACAGGCCTTTATCTTAGAGAATGTTGGGATTGCAACTTGCTTCCTTGTGATGAGATCCGGTTATGAAATCTGGGCTGGAAGACACACAAGGTAGGCTGAGTTCTTGCCCAGGTATCACTCAGATACGGAGGCACCTGTTGTCCATCTTCTCTACATCAGTTACGCTAACTTTAGTCACTCAAAGTGTTGTCCCATTTCTCCCTGCATACTTACAAATTTCATTACGTCATTAATAACTTGCACAAAATACTTTGAGCTTATGCAACTGTCCTGTTCCTCATCAAACTCCACTCATCTCCAGATTTTAGCATCCATTGATGAACCTTGCCAGAATCAACTTTGACCATGATAAATACAAAATAGTGATTTTCAATTCTGTCATTTTTCTACATTTTTTTCTACGGAGCCTTCATATTTACTTATGTGTTTGTGTAAGGATTGATCAATGTATGATCAGTATGGACTTGTGGGCTCTCATTGTATTCAATAGGCATAACTGTCCTTAGTAATTCTGTTCCTCAACTTGTCCCATATTCGTGTGTTGAAAGCCTTTTCAAGGTGGCCCATGTATCCTTTCAATGTCTTGATCAGACATTTGAGCAGTTTCTTAATTTTTGGATTAGAAAGATATCTGCGACTATCTTGGGCCTTCCCTGACTCAGTCCTGTCTACGTAGTTCTTTATCTTATAAAGGCATTAACTATAATATTAGGCATTTCTCTAAGAAGCCATGGTTCCTTTCAGCCGGAAATAATAATTAGAAACCAAGACATGGACAGCAGGTGAACTCTTCAGTACTGAGGTGTCATTGCTTCTAGTCTCTAAGAGACGAAACAGAAAAAAACTATCCATCACTTCAGAGTCGCAAAAATGATACCATGCAATTCTAAATAAATTCATTTTAAGTTCTTTTTTGAATTGTAGTCGTAAACTGAACTACATTTAACTGATCAACACACTTTTATTAAAGTCAAACTCCAGGTTAGACACTGTGTTTAGTGCTATGGTATGGAACAAATACAAATTACTCTTTTCTGAAAAGAGAACCAGCAAGAAAAAATACGTGTTGTACCAGAGGTGGAGAGGATGTGGTGAGTTGGAGAGTGACCACACAAAAATTCATGTCTTCCTGCAACCTGGGAATGTGGTCTTGTTCGGAAATAGGGTTTTTGCAGATGTAATTAGTTAAGGATCTTGAGATGAGATCGTCTTGGATTTAGGGTGACTGCTGTCCTTATAAAAAGAGGATAGGACACAGAGGGGAGGAGGCCCTGTTGGAGATGGAGGCAGAGACTAGAGTGATGCAGCCACAAGCCCAGGGATGCCTGCAGTCCCCAGAAGCTGGGAGAAGCAGGAAGGACCCTCCTCTAGAGCCTCCGGAGGAAACTGGTTACAATTGAAGTGGATTGAACTATAGTCCCCTCAAAAGCTATATCTGCATCCCAGCCCCCAGAGCCTGGGAATTGGGCCTTATTTGGAAATGGGGTCTTTGCAGATGCTATTAAGGGAAAAATCTTGAGATGAGGTAGAGAGGCAGAGACTGGAGTGATGCGGCCGCAAGCTCAGGGATGTCTGGAGCCCCCAGGAGCTAGGAGAGGCAGGAAGGAGCCTTCCCTAGAGCCTCCAGAAGGAACTGGGTACAACTGCAATGGGTTGAATGGTGACCCCAAAACATGTTCATGTCCTACAGCTCCGAACCTGTAAATGGGACCTTATACTTTTGAAATACAGTCTTCGCAGGTATAATTAGGAGAAGGCTCTTGAGATGAGATCATCCTAGATGAGGATGGGCCCTAAATGCCATGACAGGGATCCTTCTAAGAGACAGAAGAAGAGACATAGACACAGAAGAGAAGACCATGTGGAGACGGAGGCAGAGACTGCATTCTCAGCTGTGACCAGAAACAGCAGAATAAAATGAAGGAACATGCTGGAAGTGCTGTAAATGCACCACTCAAAAGATGAACATTATGAATTTTATATATATATGTACATTATATATTCTATTATAATTAATTATATTATATTAACTATAGTGTGTTAATTAATTAGATATATTAATTAATTATATCATATAATTAATTATATTATAATTACTAATTATACCTTAGGCTGGGCAAAGTGACACACACCTGTAATCCCGACACTTTGGTAGGACAAGGCAGGAGGACAGTTTGAGGCCAGGAGTTCCAGACCAGTTTGGGAAATACAGTGAGTCTCCATCTCTAAAAATAATAATAAATAAGTAAACAAATAAATAAATCAATGAGGAAATGAATAAATAAGTGTATTGTTATAATTATTATATTATGTGTATATCAAAAATATATATGTTATAAACTATTATGTAAATAAAATATATAATAGTTTCATATGATATATTAAAGTATTGTTACATAAATAAAATATATTTATATAATATATGAATTATTATATAAAATATAATATAGTATATAAATAAAATATAATATATTATATAAATAAAATATAATGTATTATATATTATATAAAATTATACAAATTATATAAAATGTAATGTACAAAATATGTATCCTATATTATGAGATATAATAATTATAACATATATTATATATGTCTTAATAAGATAATATATAATTATATAATAGAATAACTTATATAAATAAAATATAATAAATTATATAATATATTATGTTATAATTAATATATCTCATAATATATAAGTTATAAATACTATATTATTACATTGCAATTGTACTGTTATATTATATTGTAATTATACCATACATCATATAATGATTACTGTTATTACATGTTATATAATACATGATACAATAAATTTTATTATAATGTTGCATATTATGTTATAATGTTATATAACTATTGCATTATTATAATTATATTATATTACTATGATTATATCATATATAATATGTAGTATATATTTTGGATATGATGCCAAAATACACAAATAGTAGATATGTTATTAATATAAAAGTATATTGAATATATTTATAATATACTTAATACATAATGGAGTGACGTAAATCTATGAAATGTATATGTTGAAATATTTGAACCTATATTATGTATAGGGATACATATTTGCAAGCAATGAAACCCTCTTCCCATGTCTCAGTGCCTCTTCTTTTGCACCCATTCAACCTCATGGTGCCATCAAGACCTCCTTCCCTATGAAAGGGGAGGCTTCCTAGGGCCGAGAGCCCTTGGGAAGGAGATCTTTGGAAACAGTAGTCCAACAAGAAGAACTTCTCTGACCTTACATAATTACGAGAGTCACAGCTAAGCTTTATCCACTAGAATGCAAAGTCAGTTGGAATAAAGGCATGAAGAAAAGAGTCTGAGCTAGGGAAGCATCCCATGGAGACGTGGCCCTGTGGCTATAGGATGCTCCTGCCCTTCTCCCCATGCCCTGCACATCCTCAACTCCACAGAAGCCCACAGCATTTTCACAGGAGAGGTCCCACATTGCTTTTCGTCTTTCTAATACCCTCCTTTTCAATGTCATGGTCATCAAACCAAACGAAAATATGGTGCACACACTTAAATCTTCTCCTGTTTAAAATCTCAGTATTTTGAAACTAGAAATGCTGCCTTTGAGAAATATTTCCCCGAGGAATGCTTATTGTAAATTCAGCTGCCAGCGCTCCTTTTCAACTAAAATCAATAATATCATGACTCATTTTGCACCAAAAGATGAATGTGCGGTCATATAAATCAACCAAAAGAGTGAGTCAACCAATTAACTCACGGGTGATTAATACTGGTTTGTAAACTGGCCTGATCACCAAATGTCATTGATTTGTGGTCATTTCACTTAAAACCCTCACTCCTCACAGACGTCTCTTTATCAGATGGTTTTTGATTCTTTGCAATTCCATAGAGCAGAAACGTTACCTTGTTGTTTGACTTGCAATCCTGTGATACGTTGTGAATTTGAACGTTTAATATTAAGAACATAATCACTGTTTTGGAATCTGTGATCCCACTCATGTGTGGCTTCTTTGAAGCTTTTGAAGTCCTTTGAAGCCAACAGAAAGATCTTCTTGTGGTAAGGGGAGCAAGGCACAGCTGAGTAAAAACTACAGATACCCTAAGCATCTTTCCTATTTGACTTCTGGGGAAGATTCATATTTCTCCTTAGGCACTGATGAGTTCAATAGTAAAGTTGTTTACATGACCCTTCCATCAAGTCCTCCTGACAGCAGGTGGCAGCAGCCCTAATGTCTCATCCAGAACAGGCAGGAACCTGCACACCATGTCAGCTTCGAAGTGAATAATCATCACATCATTGATGAACTTCTGACAACTACTCATTGATTATGGAATCATAAAACATCAGAAAGTAAAGGCTGCAGGAGACTTCCAATACATCTTTTTCAACTTCTTTATTTTCCTTTATTTTATTTTGTTTTATTTTAAGATGGAGTCTCGCTCTGTCATCAGGCAGGAGTGCAGTGGTGCAATCTCGGCTCACTGCAACCTCTGCCTCCCGGGTTCAAGCGATTCTCCTGCCTCAGCCTCCTGAGTAGCTGGGAATACAGGTGCACACCACCACGCCCAGCTAATTTTTATATTTTTAGTAGAGACGGAATTTCACCATGTTGGCCAGGATGGTCTTGATCTCTTGACCTCGTGATCCACCCGCCTGGGCCTCCCAAAATGCTGGGATTACAGGAGTGAGCCACCATGCCCAGCCCTATTTTCCTTTATTTTAAGAACTTTTTAAGTTTTCTATATTTAGGGGTACAAGTGCAGGTTACTTACATGCACATATTTTGTAGTAGTGAAGTCTGGGCTTTTAGTGAACCCATCAACCAAATAGTGAGCACTGCGCCCAGTAGGTAATTTCTCAGCCCCTACCCACTTCCACACTTCTGAGTCCCTAGTGTCCATTATTCCACTCTCTGTGTCCATACCTACACTTTGTTTAGCTCCCACTTATAAGTGAGAACGTGGAGTATTTGTCTTTCTGTTTCTCAGTTATTTCAATTAGGATAATGGCCTCCAGCTCCATCCATGTTACTACAAAACAATATTTTACTCTTATTTTACTCTTTTTTATGAGTGGATAGTATTCCATGGTGTAGCTATACCACATTTTCTTTATCCAGTCCTCTGTTGATGGACACTTAGGTTGATTCTATATTTTTGCTATTGTGAATAGTGCTGTGATAAACATACGAATGCAAATGTCTTCTTTAAATTATTTTTCTTTTCCTTTGGGTAAATACCCAGAAGTGGGAACTTCTTGCAGATCAAGACATTTCCCCAAACTTCAAGTCAGAAATTTGTAGTACATATCCCACCATTCTGGATACTCAAAGACACATTCTACACACCCTCATCAACATGTAAGTTCTACCTTGGTGCTGACCAGCTGAAATTCCTTATCATGGTTTTGAAAAGGGAGGAAGAAAGAAGGAAGGATGAGAAGAGATGCCTTATAACCACAATCAACAATGTGCTATCAACAATGTTGGATAGGTAGATCACCCTTTTAGAGTGATAAAAATTTGCAAAATAATTTTTGCAAATTATACATGCCTACAGTCATAATTCTTCAACACAAGAAGAGGGAATTTTATACTCTCTGCCCAACTCATATTCATACACACCAAAATATCCTGCCAAAGAAATCTATCTCTATAACACGCCTACCTACATGTGCTGCTCCATCTCCGTTTATGCATCTGAGTAGATAAATTTGGCACAAACTGTTCAATTCCCTGGCCAGAATTATCCAGAGAAACAGAACCATTAAGAAAAATAGAGGTTGGGCTTGGTGGCTCACACCTGTAATCCCAGCACTTTGGGAGGCTGAGGCAGGGGGATCACTAAAGACTAGAAGTTTGAGACCAGCCTGGCCAACATGGTGAAATCCCATCTCTATTAAAAATACAAAAATTAGCTGGGCATGATGGTGTGCGCCTGCAATCCCAGCTCCTCAGGAGGCTGAGACAGGAGGATTACTTGAACCCAGGAGGTGAAGGCTGTAGTGAGCCAATATTGCACCACTGCATTCCAGCCTGGGCGACAGAGGGAGATGCTGTCTCAAAAAAAAAAAAGAAAAGAAAAGAAAAATAATAGATAGATGATTGATAGATAGAAGATTGATAGATGTGACAGGTGATAGATATGATAGATGATGATGATGAATATAGATAGATAGATGATAGATACATGAGTGAGATAGATAGGTAGATAATAGACAGATGATGGATAGATAGTAGACAAATGATAAATAATAGAGATAGATAATAGATACATAGAGAGATAATAGACAGGATAGATAGAAGGATGTGGTAGATGAAAGGATAGAGAGAGAGAGAGAGAGAGAGAGATTTATTATGGGAATTAACTGAAGTTATTACAGAGGTTGAGAGGTCCCAAGCCTTGCCATATGCAAGTCAGAGAAAGAGAGAAGCTGGTGTTGTAATTCCAGCTGTTTCTGAAGGCTAAGAACCGGGGAGCCCACAGTGTAACTCTCAGTCCAAGGTCAAGGGCCTTGGGAGGTTACACTATAATAATAATCTGGAGGTTATCTCCAGATTATTGGGAAGTTACTAGTGTCAGTTCCAGGTGTGAAGGCTCTCTCTCCTGAGAATCTGAAGTTCTGATGTCTGAGGGCAGGAGAAGATGGATGTCCCAGCTCCAGAGAGAGAGTAAATTCACCTTTCCTCTGTCGTTTTGTTCTACCTCGGGCCCTGTACTGACTGAATCATGCCCACCCACATTGCTGAGAGTGGGTCTGCCTTCCTCAGTCCACATATTCAAAGGCCAGTCTCTTCCAGAAACCCTCTCCCAGGTGCACAACTGGTAACAATGTCCTTCCCACCAGCCATCTGAGCATCCCTCAGAAAGCTAAAGTTGATGCCTAAAATTAATAATCACAACAGCATAGTCAAAAATCAAATGGACTGGGTCCAGCACAGCGTGTGTGTGCAGCACAAAGATCCTTGACACCAAACCACATAGGGATGATGGCCAGGCATCAGCTTCAAGGAAGGGCCTGATAGAACAAAAATACCCTGATCCACCAAAGCAGGAGTTCTTCAGGCATAGACTCTCCTGCAGCCTACATGGCTGTCTACTAGTTTGAACATTATAACATCATGTATGTCCTATATCAAACTTCATGAAGGATTTGAGATGGCTGATAGTCTATCATCACAGATTAAAAATAAGTCCAGGCCAGGCGCAGTGGCTCACGTTTGTAATCCCAGCACTTTGGGAGGCTGAGGCAGATGGATGGCTTGAGGTCAGGAATTCTAGACCAGCCAGGGCAACATGGCGAGGCCCCCATCTTTAGAAAAAAACTCAAACATCAGCCAGGTGTGGTGGTGTGCACCTGTAGTCCCAGCTACTTGGAAGGCTGAGTTAGGAGGATCACCCGAACCCAAACCTGGTCAAGGCTGCAGTGAGTTGTGATGGCGCCACTGCACTCCAGCCTGGGTGACAGAGTGACACATTGTCTCAAATAATAATAATAATAAGTCAAGCAACATTTTGGTTCAAATTTTAAGTACTTCAAAAATACCAAGGCAAGGTTAAGAAGTAGCCAGTGTAACACATGGAAGCTTTTCCTATTTATTTATTTATTTATTTATTTATTTATTTATTTATTTTACTTTAAGTTCTGCACATGTGCAGAACGTGCAGTTTTGTTATATAGGTATACACATGTCATGGTGGTTTGCTGCACCCATCAACCCATCATCTGCCTTAGGTATTTCTCCTAATGCTCCTCCCCTAGCCTTCCACCTCCCAACAGGCCCCGGTGTGTGATGTTCCCCTCCTGTGTCCATGTGTTCTCATTGTTCAACTCCCACTCATGAATGAGAACATGCAGTGTTTGGTTTTCTGTTCTTGTGATAGTTTGCTAAGAATGATAGTTTCCAGCTTCATCCATGTCCCTGCAAAAGACATGAACTCATCTTTTTTTATGGCAGTATAGTATTCCACGGTGTACATGTGCCACATTTTCTTTAATCAGTCTATCATTGATGCACATTTGGGTTGGTTCCAAGTCTTTGCTACTGGGAATCGTGCCACAATAAACATACATGTGCATGTGTCTTTACAGTAGAATGATTTATAATCCTTTGGGTATATACTCAGTAATGGGATTACTGGGTCAAATGTTATTTCTAATTCTAGATCCTTGAGAAATCGCCACGCTGTCTTCCACAATGGTTGAACTAATTTACACTCCCACCAACAATGTAAAAACGTCCATATTTCTCTGCATCTTCTCCAGCATCTGGTGATTCCTGACTTTAGACATCCCTTAGACAGCAAAACCAATCCCTCCTCTTCCTTCTCCTCCTCAGCCTCCTCAACGTGAAGGCGATGAGATGAAGACATTTACGATGATTCACTTCTACTTGACGAATGGTAAATATATTTCCTCTTCTTTATTATTTTCTTTTTTTTTTTTTTTTTTTTTTTTTTTTAGACGGAGTCTCGCTCTGTCCCCCAGGCTGGATTGCCGTGGCCGGATAAAACCACACTGCAAGCACCCAGGTTAAACCCAATATCCAGCCACACCCACCCGAGGAGTTGGGACAACAGGC